>PVJX010006512.1:59489-77255 GCA_004027295.1 Dolichotis patagonum | reverse complement strand
CTTCATTTATGCAGGGCACCAAGCCAAAATTCAAGTTTTCCTAATTTCTCTTTCTGTCACCATTCAAGCTGAACACAGTAAGTGCTGATAACTCTAAATCTCAAAGATATTCCAAATTTATATTATTCTCTCATATTTTCTGGGCACTAATTTTTAAAATTAATATATTGACACATTTATATAAGCTTATTTGGCACCTGCTTACCTCTCCAACCTTGTTTTTTACAATACCCTACTTCTCCAACTAAACTTCAGCTTCACTAACCTTCTTTGAACTCTTTGAAGAAGTTAAGTTCACTTTCACTTTTTTGAAACTTCTCAGAATATTAGCCTGGTATATTTTCCCCAGTCGTTGTTATGTGGCTGGCTCTTTTGTTTTATTCAAACCTCAGTTTTTCTTTATTATCTACTGCATCACTCCAGGAAATTTCTACCACATAAAATATGTTGGGTTTTTTGGATGGTACCAGCCACAAGCTTATGCATTCATTCTTGCTTTCTTAACCTGTTTTAAACTCCCTCTCCAAAAAATACAGTTTCTGTAAGATCAGAGATCTTATCCCTAACTTTTGTATCATTTACTCCTAAAATAATACCTAGAATATAGTAAAGTTTCCAAAAAATTTTGTTAAATATATGGGAATTTTAAAGAATCTGTAATCTATGGCATCTATCATGAGTCAGTGGTAATTTATCCTGAGTATTATATATGTTTTTAAAAACATTATACACAGAAATTAATTGTACTGGTTTATAAATAAGCTTTTCAAAAACTAAAGCTATGAGAAAAGCTAATAAATATGCATGTTTGCATGATATTTTAAGCTATATGTGTTTCAACACATCTAAGCCTTTTGAAAAAGGAACACTTGGGAAAATCTCACATATGCTATAAAAAATTTAGTATTGATTTGTGTTTTAGCAAGGCTATTTTCCTGTTAACTTTTATTTCATGATCCAAGTAAATTGAACACTGTGCTACCAAAGGATTCTAATGCTCTTTTTCCTGAAGCCTGTTAAGTTCTCACATGATTACAGGATGTTAATACTAAGTTTTAATTTTAAAGGTCTCAATTATTTCCTTTTTGAGGGGAATCCAAATTTATGTCATTTACTCTTATGTTACTAAAGCAAATAAAAATGAAACAGTAGTAAATAAAAAGAATCTTTGTTTATATGTTCAGTAGATATTCTGTATGTACATAAAAATTCATGTAGATTTTGTTACCTTTTTATTATTCTGAACCAAAACAATTTTCACAAGGTTTAAAATTACAAAGTTCGAACTAAATACACCCACAAAAACTAACATATAATATAATATAATATAATATAATATAATATAGTGACACATCATTTATTAAAATGAATACACCTATGTCCATATCTATATATTGGCATGTGTGAAAATAAAGTAGAAATACTACTGACTTAGAATGGTTCCAAAGCATACATAAGAAGTTTGTGTTACATATATAAAATTTCAACAGGAATTTTAATGTGTTAGATATCACATTTTTGTCTTTTTAGAACCATTAATAGTTTAAGGAAGTATTGTAAAATATATTAATATATGTTGATCACTTTCCTTAAAAAATAATTTTGTCTTTTTAGTAGTTTAAAGGTACACTAAAAGGATTTCTTCAATTTTTTATCAATCTATGAAGAAAGAAAACCTATCAGTTTTAATATCATTAGTGATGGAAACTGCAAACTGTGGGATCCAGTCTTAAACCAGTTGACTATAAGTGCGTAAAATAAAAAAAATTGTAAAATCTGGCAATACTGCTCTTCTTATCAACCACCACATCTGTTCTCTTTGGAAGGAATAAATGCATGTCTGGCCTCCCACCAGAAAGTGGAAAAGAAAAGAAAGAGAGAACAGAAAATTTCAGAGAATAAGAAAGAGCCATCTTCCAGTAATAATAAATTGCATATTAGAAATCATCTCTAACAAAAGCAACCAACATTAACATTCTAAGCCATGGTGGGAAGATGAGGGAGTCTACAGGATGCAAAAAAAGATGGACACTTATCAAGTTATTATTTTACACTAGTTGATCTGTAAGTCTTATGTGAAAAATAAGAATATAGTTAACATCAGTGAGGCAGTCATCTAACCTCATCTCAGGCTCTGACAAACCAGGGTGAAGCTTATACTCTGCTCTTTTTTTCTGGTGCATCCTCACTCATGTGTCTATGGATAAAAGAGTTATAAAGCAGGATGAAAAATTCATGTTCTGTTTATCGTCTAAATATCATATATAAGACTATTACTGGACACAAAAATCGGTCAATTAATAGGCCTGAGATTAACTATAAATTTACAACAAGTCCTCTCTGAGGCACTCTGGGAAAAAGAAGGAAAAAGACTGTACACCTTTCTCTGAGAATTTTCCCATTCAAACCATAGCATACATGTAAATATCAGACTAAGTAATAATACGCTTTTGTTTCCTAGAGAAAAATCAGCTAGTAAAATATTCTATTAACCAAGGAGAGAACTAGAGACTAGGATGCATATAAAGGGGAGAATAAAAATTAGATAAAGGATACCAAAATATAGTTAGGTGGAGTTAGTTCTTGTGTTCTATATCAAAATAATATGAATGTAGCTTACAACAATATATGATATATTTCAAAATGACTAAAAGAGACCAAAATTTCTCAACACATAGAAATGATAAATATTCGGTGGTGATTGAAATACTATGATTGATTATTACTTGTATATGTCTTGAATTATTTTAATGTAACCTATAAATATGTACATATATTGTGTCAGTATCTTAAATGACCTTTAAAACTATAAAAATAAAACTATCTATTAAGAAAATGTTCCTATTTTTAAGTAGTTTTTTGCACATACTATTTTTAAACTATTAAAATGGAATGGCATGGCATAAATCCTACGATTAAAAACAAAGAAAATAAGTAAAAACAAATAAATAATAGATAAAACAAAGAGCTTGGTCTCTTCCTAGAGTTAAAAGCAGCAGTAGGATTTCAAAGCTTTATGTGCTTTTGGAACTTTGGATATTTGGAGACATTGCTTAAGGCTGCCGGGCTATGGAGATGTTCTCAGATTTCATAGACTGGAATAGGAGTGGTCAAAATGTACTACATGAGAAACTTCTGGGACTTTGATGCTCCTGTTCACAGACATCTGTAGTTCAGATAGCATGAATCTCAAACCCTCCCAAAGACACTAACATTAAACCAAAATGACAAAAATATGATGAATGAGACATGGACTCCATGTGAGTTATCTAATGCCTTTTTTTCTCTGTTGGTTCTTTATACAGATTCTGTCTAAAGAATGAACTTTCCTATAAATCACAAGCATCTGTAACAAAATTGCACCATTAAATCTCATAAAACAGCTTCCCTGAGACTGGATTAAAGATGTTAACACAAGAAAAGTTTCTTCATTCTATATAATGGCTAGGAGGATCTATTGTACTTAAAAAAACAATATTTCAAAATGTCACTTACATCATGGAGAAGCTTCAGGAAAACGATGTTTTTGAATCTCTTTAATAAACTATGCACCTATATTCAGTTTTAGAAGACATTTGGAAGGAAAAATGACACATTAGCCTTCAACTGTTTTGTCAAATTCCCAATCACAAATAGCAAGGAGCAGGCGGAAGAGGAGGTGGATGAGGAGGAGGCAGAGGAGGAAAATACATTCCATCCATCCAGTTGAAAATATACTTTGACATACAGAGTCCAAATGAAAATCTTGGTACACACTACTTGATCAATAAGTAGGTGAAGTTGGTTGGCATATAAAATCACACCGCTAAATCATGCAAATCTTCACAAACCACACAATGGTTATATTCTATATCTCCATTGTGTTTCACTGCACTTTAATTGATGAAGTCTCCCTATAACATTTATAGTAGTCAACAATTGCCAAGCTTTCAGTGGAACAGATTAGAAGAAAAGGACAAATACAAAGCCCTAAAAATATGACCAGGTTGAGCCTGGTTATGAGTCCATAAATGCATTAAATTAGGAAGAATTAAAGTTATAAACTTTAAACTACTAAATAGAACAATTTACTCTTTCTTTGGAGGAAATACAGGCATATTGTGACTTACCATAATCTGTTAGCATAAAATATTTCAAGTGCATTATAACATAGGCATATAGACTTTCAGACATATATTTAGTACTAGAATCTGCACAAGATTTTAATTTTAATTAAAGCCAAAGAAGTCTATGATTCAGGTCACTGTCTGCCTAGAGCAACAAGACAATGTGGATACTACCAGTGGTTTTGTTTCACCCAGTTTTTGTATTATAAGAATAAAGTTGTTGAGAATGGTTTCTGCTATTCTAGGTGCCTTCTGGCTTCAAATGAATTTTTTTCTAAATTTTATGAATGTTTGCTCTAGTTCTGTGAGGTATGCTAATGTTTTTTGATTGAGACTGCATTAAATCTGTGTAACGATTTTGACAGTATGGCCATTTTTTGTTTGTTTTTCCTATTCATGAGCAAGGGATATCTTTCCATTTTCTGATAACCTCTTCAATGTCCTTTTTCAGAGTACTGTAATTTTCAATGTATAGATTTTTTTTACTTCATTAAAATGATTCCTATTTTGTTTTTTTTGAGTGCTATTGTGAAGGGTGTGTTTTCTCACTGAGTTTGTTGTTTGTGTACAGGAATGCTATGAATTTTTGAGTGTTGATTTTGTATCCAGCTACACTACTGAATTTTATCATAAAAATATATAAGCCTTTTGGTAGGGTTTTGGTGTTTTCCATGTTGAGCATCATGTCATTGGCAAATAATGATAATTTAACTTCTTCCTTTCCTATTCTTATTCTTTTTATTTCTTTCTCTTGTCTAATTGCTCTGGCTAATATTTTTAGAACTATAGTGAATAGGAATGGTGATGGTGGTCATCCTTTCCTTGTTCATGATTTTAGAGTGAAAATTTTAGTATTTTACAATTCTCATCAACAAAGGCAAGGCAGTGGATATTACAATTCCTGACTTGAAATTATGCGACAAAGGTACTGTGATAAAAGTAGCATGGTACTGGCAAAAAAAAAAAAAACCAGAGATGAGGATCAATGGAACACAAAAGAAGATGTAGAAGCAACTCCAAATACACTTAACCATCTTATTTTTGACAAAGGAGCCAAATACATTCACTGGAAGAAAGACAGTCTTTAATAAATGGTCCTGGTAGGAACACTAAATCTGCTGGAAGAGGGAAGAAGCAGAAGTCTTGAAGATATACATGTAGACAAAGATTTTATGAACAAAACCCCAATTACACAGGAAAAAATACAAGATCTTATCTTATTTAAAAGCTTTTGCATAAGCAAAAGAAATCAGTGACAGAGTAAAAACACAACTCACAGAGTGGGAAAAAAAGTTAGCCATTTGTCCTTCAGAAAAAGGACTTCTATCTAGAAGTGAAAAAGTCAGACCCCCAAAATTTAAATACTCACTCCAAAAATGCACATTTAAGATAAATAATAATAAGAAATACAAATGGCAAATAAATATATGAATAAATATATAAATAAATATATAAATATAAAAATTATATATAATTTTATTATATATATAATTATATATAATAAATATAAATAAATATATATATATAATCATTGGTTATTAGAGAGCTACAAATTAAAACAATGCTGAGATGTCATCTCACTCCACAAAGAATGGCTGTCATCGAGAAATCAACCAATAACAAATGCTGGCAGGGCTGTGGGGAAAAAGGAAATCTTTTCCCCTGTACATAGGCGTGTATGCTCATGCAACTACTGTGGAAATAAGTACAGAGATTCCTCAAAAAATTAGGATTAGAGGTCTCATTTCACCAAGCTATTCCCTTCTGAGTGTCTTCCTGAAAGAATTAAAATCATCATACCCCAGCAATATATGTGCACCCATGGTTATAGCTGCATAGTTTGTAATAGCAAAGTCTTGGAAACAATCTAAATGCCCATCAACTGAGGAATGAATAAAGATTTTTATAATGGAGTACTACTCTGCCATAAAGAAGGATATATTTGAGACATTTCTAGGTAAATGGATGCAACTTGAAGACCATACTCTTAAGTGAAATAAACTGGACTGACATGTGTAAACATCACATTTCTCTTTCTGGTGTGAGAAACTGAAAGAGTAAATAAGGACCAAAATGTACAATAGATATTGCAAAATGAGAAGCAATTGTTCAAAAGGAAAAAAGAATAAGGGTGGTGGAGTGGTAAAGGAAGAATGGGATAAGGTAAAATATTTAAGAATTATAAAATGGAAACAAGGCTTCATAAATAGGAAGGGAAAGAGCAGTTGAAGCACAGAGAGAAGACTGGCAAAAAAAGAAATCTAAACAATTTTTCTGGGTACAAATTCCCTATGATGAATGCAATTACGATGTATATCTCAAAGGTACCAACAAACTTAATTAAAAAGTACAGTTTCCATGATGCAGACATAGAAGTTAAAAATAACACACCTACAATCTAATAATACATTTTTACATTGCTCCCCTGTGCCCTTTTAAAATTCCCATATGTTTTGAAAACAGAGTAAGAAACAAAATTTCTTTTTATCCTTGATTTGGTGAGTATGACCAGTATTTAAAATTGAGAATCTGTTTACAGGAACTCAAACTTATAATTATTCACATTTCAAGTTGAGTATGTTGGGGTCAGGGACTTCTCAGTTGCACAGCACCTGCTTGGCAAGCATGAGGTCCTGAGCTTGATTCCCGGTACGAAGGAAAAAATAAGCCTCATGAAGATGAGCATGACATAGCAGAATAGCTCACCCATCAGAAAGATAATAATTTATCGTTAACGTCTTATGACTGTATTATTTCTGTAGAAATCAGCTTTTCTTAAAAAAAAGATTCTCAATGAATGCTAAGTGTACATTTAAATTTTATCTTGATTTTTCCAGTTTTGTTGGCTACTTCTACATGAGAATATTAGGAAATATCTGCAGATGTAATTAAGTCCTATTTGTACAAAGTCAAAACTTTTTTAAATTTTAGAACAATTTTGTTCAAATGTCAGTTTAGGAAAGTAGACGTTTTTTGAAGGACCTAAACTGTACTAGTTATCTTTAGGAGGATTATATGCATATGTTAATTAATATAGCAATCAATTTGATGTGTCTTCTTCAATAAGACAAATGTTTCGGTCAACTCGTGGAATCATGGAAAATAATTGAAATTATATATGTTTGGCTAAAAATCTTCTGCAAAAAAGCTTATGATCAGTGACTGATAATATCTAGCTCTAGATACTTTGGTAAAATGTTAATGGCTACACAAAGGGAATCCATCTCAAGGAGGCCTGTTCACGACTGGAAGTAAATTTACTTGGTTATATAGGAAAGCATGGATCAGTTATTATTCCTACAAAACTCTCCTTTTCACATTAAATGTATAATGACTAGGATTTAGCATAAAAACTATAATAATGGCAGAGAAACTTACTTTTGTTGTACTACTTTAATGTTGAAGTCATAAAGATATTTTATTCCTAATCTGATGGTAAGGCTCTATTTTCTATGAAAATAAAATATACCATTGTCAAACTACTTAATGATTATTCCTGTTAACTGATAGCAAATAATCTTTGTGGCAGTTGAAATATGCTTATTTTTCATAATTGTGTGTACTATCTTTTTGAGCTTTTGATGGTAATTGGAATAATGTGAATATCTGTCTACTATAAAATTTATGTTGAAATTTAATTCCCATTGTAAGAGTATTAAGAGGTGGAACCTTTTAGAGGTGACTAGTTCACAAGGGCTCTGCTTCTGTGTGTGAGATTAGTGCTATGATTTACTTCCCTCCCTTTGTCTTTCTGTTGTTTTGCCTTTTGCCATGTGAAGATCAAGTATTCCTTTCCAGTTGAGTATGCATTGATCAAGAAATCATGTTGAATTCAGAATCTTGAAACTCATTAGTGCCTTGATATTAGGCTTCCCAGTCTCCAGAACTATGAGGCAAGACATTTCTGTTCACTATAAATGACTCAAGTATTCTGCTGTAGCGGCACGAAATAAAATAAAACAATGATTATGACCATGCCACATTCACTTTTTAATCTTCACTATCTACCTGCATAATGGATTTTCATAATATGCACACAATATATATTGTGAATAAACTAAACAAAATTTGATAAATATAGTGAAAAGACAAATCAACATAGTAAAATTACGGCCACGATTTTTCCACTAAAATCATTTGATATCATTTAACTTAAAATGTTACATTTTCAATTGGTCATTTTTGTGTCATCAGCAGGAACATTAGCATCAAAGTATTTCCCTTCACCTATTTCAAGATTTGGTTTGTATTTCATTTCAGGGCACAATATATTTTAGGAATGCAGTTTGAATAAAGTACTAGGCTATGGATACCTAAAAGAGATTAAGAAGATAAATATTACAATCTGTGAGCCAAAAGTAACATATAAAGCCAGTTTTTAAATGTTAGAATGATAAAAGAGCAATCAGAATGATTATGTGAATATTTCCCATCTGTTCTATACAATTTAGATTGTTACTCTATGTAGACTGATGTAATCAAGGAGAAATCTTGGTAGATATAAGACATGAACCAGTCCTGAACCACAAACAAGATTTGAATTTGTAGAGTAGAATGATGCTTAGAGAGCAAATAGCAAGTAGTGTGATTAGAAATACAAAGAATAAGATTTGTAGCTTTGGAAAACAACAGAAAAATGAAGTGGAAGGATACATTTCCTGTTGCTTTTATAATAAAGATAAAGTATCTGAACGTAGCCTGCATGGTAATATACCGTTTGGCATATGGCCATGTCTCAAGCTTCATCTCTACCATTTTCCCCTTCTAACTCTACCACATGGGTCACTGTTCTCAATTTCTGGAAAATTTTCTTTCATTTTCTATATAGGTAATGACAATTCATCATTAAGATCTCAGGTTAAGGGCAAGCAAATAGCTCAGTGCAGAGTGCTTATCTGGTATGCATGAAACCCTGCATTTGATCCCCAGCCCTGCAGAAACCCATCAAACAAAGAACAGTAACAAAATCACCCCAAAAATAAAAGTAGCAAAACAAAACAAAAGCTAAAATAAATTTCAACGTAAATATCACTTTCTCCTATATTTAGGTCAACTTCCCACTGTGCCACATTATCAATTCTTATACTGCTATGTACTATCTTTCATGAGACATCACAGTAGTAATTTTACATTTATGTGTGTGATTGTCTGCCCTTTCCCCAGAACTATTAGTTCTATTAGATTAGGGACTATTTCTATTTACATTCACCAATATATTCTCAGTACCTGGAACATAACAGTCACTCTTAAATTTAAATGAATGGAATGAAATAATTAAAATAGGTTAGACTATATAGTAATGGGAAGCAGACCTGGGAATTAGGAGAGACAGAAAGGAGGGAAGGCCAAAGGAAAGTAAAAAGGATCAAGATGAGATATGTATATGTAGCAATTCTTTATACGAATGTATTTATTGTGTGTTATAAACATATACAAAAAGAGAAAAATACGATCAATGTAGGCCTTGAAAATAAATTGGCAAATATGGCTATATTTGAGCATCATACATTTATTCAGCCAGTTCATATACAGTATATTGAATATTATGTCAGACTTTGCACCAGCTAAAAGACATAATAATGGAAGACAGTTCTTGCTTGAGGTTCAATATAGAAGAAAAGACAAAAAGAATAGGCAATCATGAAATGAGATCATCAGTGCTGGGGCAAAGAAGTATAGAGTACTTTTGGAACATTAATGAAGGAACTTCTGAAAAGGATAGGGACAGTAAGTGAGATGCAACTAATATTTAAACTTATTTTTACTTTTACAGTGCTTTTAATGTACAGATAAGTACAAAAAACATGTAGTCAAGTGGCATTAGTCTATAGTAACGGAATGTCTTTGAATGTTTATAGTGTTTTACAAGGCAGAGGAATATAAAATGTCTCAAAGAATCCGAATCTTTAACAGACAAGATAGGATGACAATTTTACTATCTTTATACTCTTGTGGCCCTTTCATATGGATTTCTGGAGATTATACAAATTATAACTTTTCTAAATTTTTTTCAATGTGCATGTGAACTGCAGTGAGCATCTGTTTCACAGATATAACCTTGTCTCCAGACTTAGAAAAGAATCTGTTCTCTAAATAGAGGATTGATAGGGATATGCAGAAAGAGAAGCTAGAGGACAAGATGTTTCTATAACCTTCCATGTCAACAGGCATAGACTGAGTTTCTGTTGTTTCTGCCACACTGTGATAAACACTATGGACAAGACAGGACAAAGAAGACCGGTCTTGCCCTAGCAGAAGATTACTATGCTGTTTATAACAGCTGGGATTCTAATTCATCTTCCAGTTGGTGGAGAAAGGCACTAAAAATGGCTCTTTTGCTTATATTTAAAATGTATTTCATTCACAGATAACCATTAGAATATTTTAAAGCTAATATAGAAATATTAGCAACTAAACATTTAAATCTTCCCAAAGCATCTTGGTTCATTTCCAAGCCCTTTCCTAAAATTAGCCAAAGAGCATAGAAATAAATATAGCAAATTACTACTTTGCAAGTTGGTACTTGGGCATCTTGGCTTTCATTTCATTGGTCATTTCTAATATGGATAGGAAGAAAATCAAATATGTCTTTAGATTTTTCCTTTAGAAGAAAAATACTTATCCGGGCTTAACTTGTGTGTAATATTCCCTCTTTCATTGTGAAGCTGCTTATACATTTCAGCAAATGATGGGTTAACAGTGTCAAAACAAAGAAAAGTCTACTGAAACAGGCAAGCTACTCAGATGCATTTTTGAATCAGCATAAAAAAGATTGTTTAAAGATCTCCCTAGATCTAGAAGGTATGCAGCAATTCATAAGATGTATATGCATTAAAGGTAATAATAGCACAATATTTAAAGCTAATACTTCGTTCTATGCCCTGGATACTATGGCCTCATCTGTGAGATATTAATTCATCAAGTCCTTCCTCTCTCTATGTGACTTCAATTTTTCTTGTTAATTGACTTTTTCCTTTCAGGTAATAAACATAGAAAACTCTCTTAATAAAATATAGTTTACTGATGCCTCATTGTCAAGCTGTCACTTATGCTTATCTTTTTTTATATGCAAGTTATATTGAAATTTTGTTTCTTTATTCCAGTTCAATTTACTGTTGTCTTCTATGCAAATATTTCCTGAGCCTATAATTACAGGTGTTAATATATCAGTGATTCCCCTTACTAAAACATAATTAGATCTTCTTTTACTTTATCAATTTATATTATATTTACCTCATGGAAATTATAACCTCATTCAATCTATATTATAGCCTTAAACTTCAGCTATTTCTCAATCTACATTATAGACTTAAACTTAGCTATTTCTTAAATATTGGTGCTCCACAGAACTTATTTGCTACTGTTCTCATCTTGAATATTATTATTCTTATTCAACTCATTGAGATCACGTGTATTATGACCTAGTATTCTGTTGACTCCAAAATCATTACCTGAAGGCCTGACCTTTCTGTGTCTACACACAAATATTCAACTCCTTTCCCTAAAACCTGTACCCAATTACCCTAAACTTATTTCAATTTCATAAGGAAAGCCAGAAAAAGAAAGACATGATGATTATTTTTCCCAATCCCTGAGCATATTTACTGTGAAAAACCAAACAGTATTACCACTCATTATCCTTTACCTTATTTACCCAAATAGTAACATAAATCAGTTAATTCTACCGCTAGTAACTCATAAATCTATCTTCTTTTCTATCTCTATGTTTTGGGACTTTTAAAAATATTCTACTAATGATCCTGTTACCTTCAGTTTTCTTCCCTTCCAACCCATGTTCCACATAAATACCAGAAAGACACTTGTAAAATGCATATCCTATGTGGTCACTCTTTGGCTTCAGCCTGCCAATAGCTCCTCATGAGCAGCAGCAGTAGCCTTCAAATTGTTGTGTTATAAAATTCAACTGAGGACTCCCTAAAATTAGGATTTGAGCTTCTCTTCCCTAGGCTTATCAACAGGTGATATTATGCCACCAGATTTGCATTTCTAACAGTTTTCTGAGTAAATTTGGTTTTACACTCAGCAGAACTTAGCATTCCACTACGTTAGTAGAAGGAAAACGGAAGAATCAAGGATGACAGTAGTTTGTGAGAAATGGAATAAATGAAGGAAAAGAGCATGAAGATTATGGTCAGGGCAAAAGAAAGAGGAAAAGAAAATAAACAAAGCTTGTAAGATAATCAAGGAGAAAATCCGGTTAACCGGAACCACAAGGTTTGGGACAGAGTGAAAAAGAGAAAGGTTTGTATTTCAAAGATTTTAAAACCATGTAGAGGGGTTCTGATATGGTAAACAACATAGAATCTTCACAGATTCCTGAATTGACAATATAAAGATTTTGTTAAAATTGATGCTTAAGTCATAATTAAATAGCCATGTGTGTTGGCTACAAACTGGTAATCCTACCAAAATGGGAGGCTGACAGGAGGTCCACAAATTCAAAACCAACTTTGCAACACCCAGTCTCAAAAATAAAATGAAACTAAAAAAGAAGGGGGGCAGGGAAGCTGCAATGTAGCTCAGTGTGAAAGTCCTGGGTTTAATTGCCAGTAATGCAAAACAGATTTTAAAAATAAGTCAGAAAAGAAACACTAGACAGCAGACTATGCGGCTGCTACAATGGTTCAAATCAGAATGAAATGGGCCTAAACTAATAGAATGCCATTTGGCCTATCAAAGAAGGGTGGTTCACTGTGAATTTGAGTAGGAAGAAAAAGTCAGTCCTTTGTATATTTCACAAATGGTTAAGTGATTAAATTAATAAGTGAAATCTCTTATCTCAAGAACTCAATATTGAGTTACAATAAAACATTTACAGGCCTTTGCTTCTGAAAAGATGATTTCCTCAAACATAGGTAATTCAAAATAGATAGAACACTAAAAATGTTTCAACAAATACAAAAAGATCTTTTTCTTTTCTTTTCTTTTTTTCTTTTCTTTTCAGTACCAGTAATCGAACTGAGGACATTGAACTAGCCTGGCAAGTGCTTGTGCTGTTGAGCTATATTCCCAGCCAAAGAGGTCTTTTTCTCACAGAAACTTTTTGTTTAAATATAGTCTTTAAAATTTTTAGATGTCTCTTTTTTCCGTGTAAATTAAGTTTTTATTAGTATGTGTTTGCAATATAAGATCACAATTATCACAGGGAGTTGGTAAGTGTAAATAACACATCTAATACCCTTCCCCTCACATCCCTCTCTGCTCCCTCCAATTTTTGCTCCCCTTCTCATTTGCAAAAGCTCTATTTCCATTTTTTCTTCAATTTTCCTTTATTTCATACATTTTCCCTCTCCTCTCTCAACATTCCCCTTGACTCTTGTTTCCCCTCATACTTACAAAAGATTTCCCTACTTATTGTTATTTTTCTATTACTTTGCCCCTTATTAATATTTAGGGATTCTCATATGAACAAAATCATGTAATATTTAAACATGTGTCTAATTTATTTTGCCTCAATCTTATGATCAAAATATGCATCATTTTACCTGAAAACCTCAAATATATCCTTTTTGGTGACAGAATAATACTCCATTTTGTAAAAACACCACATTTTTTATCAATTGATCTTCTGATAGATAGGCTGTTTGTTCCATTTATGAGTTATAAATTATGCTGCTATAAACATGGTTATGTATATAACATTATAATGTGACTAAAGTTTTTGGAAAGACACCTAGAAAGGGAATAGCTATGTAAAAATTGAAATTTCTATTTTCACCTTTTAGAGGAATATACATACAAATGTAGATAGTTGTTGTGTTCATTTTAATTCCCACCAACAATAAACAAATGTTCCTTTTTCTATGCAGCATCACCAAGATTTCTTATTTGATTCTTGATGATAGCCATTTTTTTCCAGAGAAAGATAGTATCTCCATATTGTTTAAATTTTCATGTCTCAAATGGCTGGAAATGAATAATTTTTTAAGAATTTATTGGTCACCAGTACTCTTTCTGAGAAATGGACATTTATTTGGTTTATTTTTTATTAAGTCTTTTATTTGGGGCAATATTATCTTTTGAGTTCTTCATATATTCTAGATATAAGTCCCTCTATCTGAGGAACAGCTGGAAAAAGTTTTCTGATTCTTTAGGTTGTCTCGGCATTGTTTCCATTGCTGTAGAGGTTTGTGATGTGACATGATCCCACTTGATTATTTTTGGCATTATTTCTTGTGCTATTGTGGTTCTGTTCAAAAAGTCCTTGCCTATATCTCTGTGTTTAAGAGTATTATTTATTTTTCTCTTCCACCTCTTTAAATATTTTCTCCGTGTTCATTACAGAAGCTGGCCTGTACTTTCACTTTTTGGTTGGATCCTTGTCTGACTTTGGAATCAGGGTGATGTTAGCCTTCTGGAATTGTGTTACCTGTTTTTTGATAATTTAGGATTTTCTTGGTTCGTTTTTGGTAATTCTTATGTATCTCTGGTTTTTCTGGGTCTTCCAATTTGTTGGCATGCTGGTTTGTGAAGTAGTTGCTAAAAAATTGGATTTCATCTGTGTCCATTGTGATTTTACCTTTGCCATTTCTAACTGCATTGATTCATGTATTTTTTGGGGGGTAAGACTGAATGAAGGTTTCTTCAATTCATTGATTCTTTTATTGTTTTCTTAGTTTCAATTTCATTGATTTCTTCTCTGATCGTTACAATTTCCTTCCTTGTACTAGGTCTGGATTTAGATTGTCCTTGATATTCTAGAATCTTGAGATGCATTATTAGATTACTTATTTTATCCACTCTGTTTTTCTGATGTGAGCATTCATAGCTTCCCTCTTACTGCTACTTTCATCGTGTCCCATAAGTTCGGGTATGTTGTACTGGTATTATTATTATAACTGTCCTATTTTTTCTCTATTTTCTCTGTAACTCATTGATTATTCAAGAGTATACTGTTTAATTTCCATGCATTTGAGTAGATACCATGTTTTCTTTTTCTATTGATTATTTTTTGTTTCATTGTGCTATGATCTGGTAATATACATGATAAAATTTTTATTCTTTTGGACTTATTTATTCATGAAGCTTTGGCTAGTATGTGGTACATTTTGAAGAAAGCGCCATATGCTTCACAAAAGAATGCGTATTCTGTTATTTGGTGGAAAACTGTATATGCAAGTTTAGCCCATTTGTGTGAACATTTGCTGTAACTCTGATTTTTTGTTGTTTTGTTTATTTGACCTTTGTCTTTCTGTTAGTCAGGTATTAAAGTACTCCATTACAATTATATTGATTTATGTACAGTTGTACTTGTGTGTTATAAATTCCAGCACATCACTGTTTGGTGCACATATGTTTATAATTGTTTTCTCTTTATGTTTCCTTTTTTGGGGTGGGGGGACTGAACTTAGGACCTCATGCTTGCCAGGCAGGTGTCATGCCCCTGAGCTATTCCCCCAGCCCTTAATGCTTCTTTTAATCCATATGTAGTAACTATCGTTGCCTCTTCTGCTCTGTTTTGTCTTGAAATCTACTTTGTCTGACAATAAGATAGGTTTAAGTTTCCATCGCATGGAATATTGCTTTCCATTCTTAGATTTATTTTTTTTTGAAGTCTATCAATTTCTTTTAGAGTTAAATATATTTCTTGTATACAGCATACTGTTGGATTTTGTTTCTTGATCTATTCTGCTAATCTGGTTCCTAATTGGCAAATTGAGACCATTCGTGTTGATGATTTTAACTGATAGATACTGGATTATTCCTGTCATTGTATTATTTTCCTGTTGTTGATTTCCTGTCTTTCCATTCTACTTAATTGTTTGCCCTGCCTGATGCATTCATTGTTTTGGAACTTTGGCGCTGTAATCTTTATTGTCCCTTTCTAGTATATACCAGGGAATATTTTGGAGTGTTGCTTTGTAGTCATTAATTTCTTTAGGTGTTCTTTATGCTGGATAATATTATTTCTCCATCAATTTTTAAAGACAGTTTTTCAGGATACATCAGTCTGGGTTTAACCTTTGCTGTTAGGGCTTGAATATCTCTCTGGCTTTTTATGGTTTGTATTGAGAATACTGCTGGGCTTTCCTTTTTTTTTTTTTTTTTTTTTGAGACAGGGTTTCACCATGAAGTTCAGGCTGGTCTTAAAATTACTTCGTGGCCCAGGCTGGCCTTCAACTCACAGTGAGCCTCCTGCCTTGGCCACCCAAGTGGTGGGATGACAGGCATGTGTCACCACTTCCAGCTTGGGTTTACCATTAATAAGTAATTCTTTCCTTTTCTCTAATACCTTTTATTGTTCTGTTCTTGGGTTTGATTCCTGATATGTTAAATTTGTCTTGGGGTGGTTGTTATCATGGCTATCTTGGATTCTATAAGGGATTTCCATTTATCTCTATTTTTATTTTTTCATAATTTAATGATTTTTAAGTAAAGTTTTCTTTTATTGCTTCTGTAAACAAAATTTTTATGCCATTTGTGCTGTCTTCGGGTTTTTTCACAAATTTCAATGAATCATAGATTAATCTTCTTTATAGCATCTTGAAGCTGTTAGTTCCATTTTTTCATGTTCTCTTGTTGTTTTTAAGGTATCTCTCATTAATTGGTCACTAACCACATCCTGATTCCTAGAGCTGACACTGTTCTCACATTAGCCACTTCTGCTGTGCATAATTACAATAGAATTTTTGATCTGGATTTCTATTGCAACTTTTTTATAGACTCCAATTCTTTATTTATTTAATTATTTTATTTTAAAGAGAATAAAACCAAGCAAAATAAAACAATAGTGCCAATCGAAAGAAGCCAGTGTAAGTGACGCAGGACTTCAAATCAACAGGAAATCAACAATTGCCATAATTCCTCTTGCTGTCTTCAAAATAGCTGCAGATAACTTTGGACATAGTAAAATTCAAGCAAAATAGAATATAATAGAATGAATAAAAACAAAACAATGAATGCAATAAAGGATTTCAAAGCAAGGCAATAGTAAATCCAAAATCCCTAACATAATATATCTTGCTACTTTTGAAATAGCTGTCCATGCCATTGGATATAACAAAATCAAACTAAACAAAGCAGACTAAAACACAACCCAACAATGCAAATGATACAGGACTTCAAAAGAAGATAATAGGAAACCAGCAATGACTATCATCTTCAGAAGGAGCTCTCCCATAGATGCCACACTGGGTCCCATTATTCTATGAATAGATGATAAGACCACTGGCCCTAGACACACAAAGTTACTGAAACACTAAAGACCACAAGTTTTACCTCAATAGCTATTATCACAGCCTGTTTCTCTCTATCAGCTGGTTGCTTATGGGGGAGGGGAGGTGTTGGCTCTTCTTGTTTCCCAGCCTGTACAATGGAAGGGGCTGGGGTCTGGCTGCCCACTGGCAGTGATGGCCCATGCATGGTGCTGATATTTAGGGAGGGCGTGCTTCTTGGTGACTTCTTGTTCTCTTCCCCTGCCATGAGCAGGCCACTGCCACTGGGAGGACAGCGAGACCCATTTGTCGATGAAATTTGCAGATTATAGAGGAAGAAAACAAAAAGTCACCAAGAAGCAAGCCCTTCCTGTGAATCAGTGCCATGCACAGACTGCTGCTTCCAGGACAACCAGAACCCAGCCTTTTCTTGTGGACTGCAATTCTTATCTATGCTATGCCTTCATTATTCTAATTTCTTTTTT
>PVJX010006512.1:0-59389 GCA_004027295.1 Dolichotis patagonum | reverse complement strand
GATTGTTATCGCTTTAGATGTACCTTATTTGAATTTTCCAAACACCTATGGATCTATGTTTTACCACTACTGTTATCCTTTTTAGACATTTTATTGTGCGGCATTTGATTTCCTCCATGTGATGCCCTGGGGATCAGCTTTCAGGAAGTTGAGCATTTTGGGGGGCATTATGTTGCCTTGTCTTCTATGTTTCTATTTATTTTTTATTTCAATATTTTCTGTGCTGAGACTTGCAGACTGATTACAGTGAGTAGCTTTGTTGCTAACATGGAGGACTCTTTAATGTCCACTTTTAAGACATATCTTCTGAGTGTGGCTAACTATTGGCCTTCACCCCTCTTCTGGGATAGAAACATTTCCTTTATTTGGTAAGGGAGGTTGCAGTTAATTTTGCACAGTACCAGTTCTTTGGGACTGGGCTGCAGTATTGTTTATGACCTCCTGGTAATCCAGATATGGGCATATAGATCAAACCAACTGACCGCAACAAGTATATCACCTTGGCTATTGTAGTAAAGTCAGCAACAACAATAACATCAAATACAAACTATATAGTCACAAACTCTAAGTACCAATAATATGCTACCCTTCACCATAGAAAAGAGATCTATGATTATGGTATAAACACTAAGAGAAACCAGATATTGACCTACAGTAAATATCAACTCGATAGGAAGTAAACTAAAGAAAATAAAAGAAAAAATAATAAGGAAACAAATTCAAAGACAGTGAGAAGATAAATGAAAGAAAAAATTGAGGATCTAGTTAAAAAAAGGGAAATACTTCTTAAAAGGGGAAAATAACACAGGAATACAACTCCAAAACCACCAAAAAATACAAAGGAAAATTTTGAGTCAAAAGTGAAAACATTCCTATGTATTACCAAATGAGTGGTTTCCTTCCAGATCAATCAGTCTTTCAAATCCAGCAAGTCATAATCATTTGTGCCTCTCTCTATAGCTTGTGAGTTTGTGAGGTGACCACTTTAAGAGGTTTCCCTATCTGTAGGACTCAATCTATAGCAACTGTCAAAGCTGAGATGTATTCCCATACATGTTATTGCATGGGGAAAAAATCAGACCAGTTGTCTTCTTACAGACTGAAGCACACTACCGGACTCAATACTATCACCTTCAGATCCAACCACCTTTGCAAGTTAGACTCACTGATCCTGGTCTCACAGAGAATGTAGGTTCCATTTCCTACATTCTGACTGGAGTTTAAAATTTAAAGTTAATCTCATTCAATGTATGTCTATCCCTCATCCTCCCAGTCTGTCTCTCACACAGTCTCTGTGGTAGGTTAACACTTCAGTCCTGGAGTGAAGCTTTAGTATAAGTGTTTTGTGGTTCAGTGTCACACAGTCAACTCCGTCCCAAAATGGTGTATGATTAAACTGTTTCTCTGTCTCTGGCAATAATAGGGCAGGTGCTACACTGGATTTCTTCTCCAACTCTACCCTACTGTAAAGAAGTCACTCTTGGGGTAAAACACCATGCCATTCTTTTAGTTTACACCAGCTATTGGCTTTTCTTGGGGCTAGTGTTCTTGGCCCACCCTTTGTTTCTCTCTGAAACAGCCAACTCTAGTGAGATTACCTCTTTTTTGGGTGCTTTGATGTTGTCCTCAACTAGGTCACTTAGTTGGTAGTTACCTCTTAGCCCTGCTTTGAATGGAACCAAAATGCAGGGCTGGAGAGGAGTTGTCTCTTTGATGCCTATGTGGATGGGGTTCTCCTAATGCTGTATATCTCAAGTAGGGTTCATGATTTATAGATATATCTGCACCGCTCATGTCCTAAGCACATGCTCAGCATGCCCATTAGGCATACCAGAACTGCTCATAAATGTAGATAACAACAAACCTCTCATGATACTTCAGAGTATTAAAAACCCATTTCACAAGCATCATTTCATTTGACCAAACAACAGAGTACGGTTAATTACACTTTATATAGGAAGATACAGCATTATGAAATGTCTTGTGAAAGCTCTTTTGATTGGGGATAGATATTTTTATTCTTCATGTCTTTGTTTTCTTGTTCATGAAATATGCAGGGTAATAATACTTTCATGAAGTAGCTGTGAAACTTAAATATGTAGAGCTATGTATAAATACTTAGCATAAATATAATTTATTGATTTCCAGTTGTAATGAGATCAGTAGAAAATTAGAAAATTCCTCTTAATAGTATAAGAGTTTTACTTATTATATAGTGGGCATTCCAATTTTAAAATGAATGCCAAAAAAGGATAAAGCTGAGAAGTATATACTAATACTTGTTAACCTGAAAAGGGGGGTCTACTGGAGATTTTAAATGTTTTCCTCAAAGTGAAATTCTGCAGGAAATGCATGGTACACATCTGCAAAGATTCAGGCCCTTTGGAAAACCCCATGAGAATACATGAGCAACTTATATATGAATTTGAGAACATTGTTTTCACAATGCTATGGCTGATTTATGAGGTCCTTTCACTAACAAGGATTAGGACAACTGAGAATAAGGCTTGTAATTCACAAATGTGCCATTTGCACCTCCAAAATATGTCATCGTCAAAGTTTTTTTTTCTCATGAAAACTGAGGCATGTTGTACAATGTCTAATATGTCAAAAATACTGGATATATATTTTGGTGATAATCTACTTATTCAAACACTGATGAAGCACATGGTGATTGAATCTGGTATAGATATCTACAATACTTAGCTTTTATCAACAGAGGGCAAAATAAGAGGGAACCACTCATGCATTTATCCCTCCATCCATTCATTTATTTTGGTATTTTGTGTATGCATATGTTTAGAAAGGAGAACAGTGTTGGGGACCTCAAATTATAAAATGACATAGAATCTGTTCACAGTCCTGTTTGCCCTTGCTTTGAGGACCATTTTGGAATGCAGAAATCCTACTTCCTCTCTGTGGACAAAAAGGATCACAAGACACTATGAAGTTGAGGACAATACAGGGAAACTAGCACTCAAGATCGGGAAGGAATTTTAACTTGTTTCCTTTATGATGTTAAACTTGCGCATTCATCAATTACTTTTATGCTGTTCCAGGAAAAGCACCATACCTGTCCCCCTGCATAGGCTAAATAAAATAGTGAATTGCTAAAGATACTTGGTCATTGTTCCCAGAGAACACTGATCATCCCAGAGCCTGATTTTCTTACAATTCTCATCGCTCTTTCTTTTCCTTTCCTGCCATGTGCTGTAAAATTCTGGGCAGGAGATTGGGGACTAACTGCAGGGGTCCCTGATAACTGGTACCTTGATCTCTGATAGAAAAACAAAAACACTTTGGTGTACAATCACTGCTTTTTAAGAATGTTTCAGACTAGTTCTGTGAACTGGTGCTGATAAGAGTTCCTAAATGGACGAATGAAAAGAATTTCTTTACCTTTCATTTCTGCTTATTAAATATTCACAGTAAGTAGCCAACTGGACCTGACTAAACTTTATCTTTCTAATCTTCAAACATGGTCTTCCTCAAGCCTATTACTTTGCTTTCACAAGTCAGCACATTTTAAATAAACCAAGACTTTATTAAGGACTAAGATTCCATAGGCATCATTAATTTCATGGACTAACAACAGGATTATTATTCATTCTGGAATCTTATATATAATTGAAGCTTAACCATAGCAGCTGAAATCAAAGGAAAAAAGTCACAAGCTAATTTTCTTATATATAAAATATAGAATACAATAACCATTTTGCCTTGCCTACTCTAGAGTTCTTGCATACAAATCTATTAATTAAAGAATTTCACTTTAAAAATGTTTTATATACTATAACATAAAGCATCTTTGTGAGATTAGTGACAGTGTTTCTGTCTTTATTTGTTTATGTAGTTGCTTTATTTGTTGATTTCATAAATTCAGTTTTATCAATCTCTTACGAGACTTTCATGAAGAAAGAAATGCACATTGCCATTTGATATTTGAATAGACTGTATATATACAATATGAACTTTTTACCTTGAATGTACTAGAGGCAAAAACTTATGCCATGTTTAGTTTAAATTGGAGGATTTTCTTTATACAATTTTAAAGAATGAAACTTGGTTAATTGAGACTCTAGGAAATGGCTTTCTATTGCTAATATGGTAAGTTCCCCTAAACATGTCAAAGGCTCATAAGTTAATGGAGAATGTGTTATAAAGAAATATTTCTATGCTTTGCTTTCAAAAAACCAACATATCTAAAGAAAAACATATCTAAGCTGATAAGAACCAGGATTGAAATATACTCATCCATATTGCAAATAAATGGACTTAAAATTTTTGGGGGGGAATTTACTTCTTCATTCATTTCTTTATTTAGTAATATTTATTGAATTCCAATTACACATCAGGCACTATGCTTGACAATTATGTTATTTTTATATATATATATGTATATTGCTTATAATTTGGTATGTAAATATTTATATTTCTATATTGTTAGAATATAAACTTGTGACTAGGTAGAGGTTATTGATTGGTGAAAGGAAGAAGGTAGATAATTGTAGGATAGGAGGGAGGAATCAGATCACAAGAACCATGAAGATAGGAATTCACAAAAGTGTTTTTACATAGAAGAGAGATACAATTATGCAAATGTTATAGGCAGCTAAGTTAGTTAGAAATATAGACAGTCAGACAGGGCTGAACCCTCAATGGAGCCAGAGCAGAAGTTCAGATACCTTGGCAGCCTTGGAAGAGACAAACACCTCCTGCTGTGGGCCAGATCTCAAGACAAAAGGTAAATGAACTACAACCACATCCTAAGGATCCACAGTCCAAATAGTTCCCTATCACCCTGAGGAAGTCAGGGGTCAGCATCCCACCCCCACTACAGAAAGTCACTGCTCTTAAGCATACCCACTTACTAGGTGACTTACTCCCTCTTTGTTTCTAATTTAATCAACTTTCCTGAGCAAATGATCTTATTGGTTGACCACAGTTCTGTCCCACCTTATGGCCACCTTTCGAGTTGCCATTTTCCCCCATCTTTGACCCATCTAACTTCATGATTTTACTCTGTAAAAGACCCTAGAAAAGAGAGAGTCTTTGGCAACCCACTCAGGACCCTTTCTGGCTTGCAGACAGAAGCTTTCTTTCTCTCAATAAATATATTCTGCTCTTAACCTCCATTGTTCCTAAAATTCATTCTTCAATTTTAGAAAACACAAACTCGTACTAGACATCTAGTAGGCTGAGATCTTCTTTCTCCTATATCAGTTAGATTTGCATTTTAGAAAAAGCATGGTTATCTTCCTTTTTCTCTGAGCATCTGATTAGTAAAGAAAAATAATGACAGAGGATAAGGATATGGAAGTATATGTTGAAAAACCTTGTTTTGGTTTATTTGAAACCAGATCAATCGGGTATGTTTAGTTTTAGGTGATCCCTGACACAGTAACACAAGTCAGTATGACTGAAGAAATCTTGAGTTATGTGTGTATCACAGAACATTGCCATAGATTAAGGGTGGCAGAAGGATGCAGAGGGTTAGGTTGGGGAAAGTGAAGAGGAATCATATCCCAAATAAATTGGTTTGTCTAAAACTGCCCCAATTTATGCTAGCTGTCCCAGTATAATCATTAATTAATACCCTCTTTTATTATAAAATGTTTCCAGTTTAGATGATAAGTTATATGGGTACTCTGCTTAAGAATGTATTGTCTACTAACAAAATATATACTAATCACTATAGGAAGTCACTTTAAAAAGTAGAATCTTGGAAGCTGCCAACTTTTGGTCTAGGTGGAACAAAGTGAAGCATCGTCTCTTCATCCTAGCAGAGATCAACCAACATGAGGCAAGTAATCAGTTGTTTATCAAACAATATTCTGATTAATCTCCAGTTCTTATCCTGAAAAACTGATCAAAATTAAACTGAGGTCATATCTCTAAGACATTCACAGCCCCTAATGGTAATAGCCTAAAAACTGTACATAATCAAATTCAAGGCATCACAACAGAAACATCCAATAAGTAAGAGAAGAATTCAAGTGGACCAACTTTTAGGGAGAAAAAGGTAATTTAATGTATTTAGAGTTCCTGCTAATAAAAGATAGCAAGGAGGCCAGTAAATGCCAATATTGTTTCTTGGTTGGGTTATCTGTAGACTAGGCCTTTACGGGATAATTTTTAACTGATGCAAAAATCATAATATCATTTCAAAATGAATGGAATCCAACTCAGTGTGATAATCTGCTTTATGTTGAGAAAACTTTAAAATTTTAAATAATTTGTTTTGTAAATTGCTACTAGTAATAGAAGTATTAATTTGGAGCACTACCAAGCAAGTGGTTTATCTGGGAATCCAAACTAGGAATTTAATGGGAAGATGCAAAATAATCTACCAAAACTAAGTAGGAAAAACCATTCCCATAGGCATATTTTTAAAACACATTAAAATGAAAGCATAATAATTTATGCTGATGATGTTTTATGCTAGGAATTCTTTTGCAGTCAATTATTTATAATCCAAATTACAAGCTTGCATATCTAGTTGCAAATCTCAGTTGACTCTAAAAGGAACTAATTCCCAAAGATTAGCACCCTTTTATGTAAGAAGACAGAAACCAAATCAAAACAAAGTGATAACAAGATGCAATCAAGTTGTATTAAATAAAACTAAACAGTGGATAAAAGAGATGCAAAACTCGATAAATCTAGACACAAGAAAATGTAGACTCTGTCCTAATTTCTCTTGTTTCTCAATATGATTATGTACACTCTAAAAACTTTATTTAGCCAGGCAAAATTATGCCAGCTGACATGGTCATAGTTACTAATTGATGCTTTTATAGAATAAGTGCTTTTAACAATGAGCTGTTTTCTGGAAACATAGCGTAATACCAGTCAATCATTTTCTCTTTTATGAATTGAGTTCTTTCAAATCTGAAGTAGTCTTGTTTTTTAAAGTATATTACAAATTGGGCTGCTATAAACATGGGTGCACATATATCACTGTGATATGACCTTTTCAGTTTTTCTGGGAAAATACCCAGGAGGGGAATAGCTGGTTGAATGGAGAATCTGTAATAGCTACATCTTGGAAACAACCAAGACACCCATCAACTGCAGAGTGGATGAAAAAGATGATGTATTTTTATACAACAGACTATTACTCAGCTATGAAGAAGGATGATCTTGAGGCCTTCATAGGTAAATGGAGACAACTTGAGACTATTCTCATTAGTGAAATAAATAAGAATCATATTTGTAAATATCACATTGTATCTGTAGTGTAAAAAGTAGTAAGAAATGTAGGAGTAATACAACCCAAATGTGTAATTGCTACTGTAAAAAAGAGAGGAAAAGAAAGTGCTCTAAAGGATATAACTGCATGTATGTTTAAGTGTGTAAGATAGATGACCATGTTAATGTTTTTGTTACATTGTTGAGCAGAACTGTTAAGAGTCTCACTGTTTGAGTTTCTACTTTGTATGCTTTAATTCTGTAACTTGAATAACTATTTCCAAGATGACAGTATATAATTTATCAAGTAGTGATTTCTTAGTTTTTTTTGTTGTTTTCTTTTTTCCTTTGGAATTCTGTATTGTTGCTACCCTTCTTTCTGTTTTGTGTTCTTTTCTCTTTAAATAAAATTTTAAAAAATTTAAAAAACAACAAAAAATACTCTATGAAAAATCTTTGTATTGTGTTCCAAATAAATGTTTCTTGTTAAAAAAAATAAAGTATATTACAAATAACAAGTCTTGTGTTCCCCAATTTGAAAAGAAACATCTATTATATGTCCTGATGAAATAATATTACACTATAACTCCATGTTTTAGTTAGAGTGCGATTGTATGACTTTGATAGTAAGAATAGTCTTAATAACTATGATTGCATAAATAAAATGCAATAAAACTGGTCACTCATACTCATTAACTTAGACACCTGTATGCATTCTCTGTTAACATGCTGCTTACAGAGAAAGTTGTTATAAAAATATGCAGATGATAATGGTAGAAATTCATTTATTTTAAATTGATACATAAAATCTATATATTAATGGGATACTGTGTTATATTTTGAGACATGTATTTATTACATAAAGTTTAAATAACGTGAAATACATTTTGTTCCTCAAAACTATTGTATTTATAAAAAGTAGCCAAAATATTTATAATGTATTTGGAGTCATACCATACCTTGGCAAATAGACTGAGATTTATGGCAAGAAATATATATTAAGTGAAAAAGTACATATACACATACCCTACCCTATGTTTATCATTGATTCTGAATATCAAAAGGATGTTTGACTTGAAAACCAGAAGGAACCTTAAAGATGCTCTAGTTTGTTTTTGTCTCTTCTTTAATTCACATATTTTACATGAGAAAACTAAGTTCCAGAGAGGTAAAGTACTTTCCTTAAGGTCCCATAAAAAAATGTTAACTCAGTCATATTGAGACCTCATTGTCCTAAATTGACATTTTTATTATATCAACATATTGCCAGCATTAAATTTACTACTGCTAAGAAAATGTCCTAATTTATTAATCCACATCAACTCTGTGTATGCATTCTTTACCTTCAAATTAGTACTTTTTTAAACTAGAGTCTTTAGAAACAAGGGCTTTTCTATGTGAATATTTGCATATGCATGTGCATCTTACTCTGTGTTTAAAATAAAATTAATCAACAATCTATACTTTGGATATTCTAGGTGATGATAACTGGATACTGCCACATGATTTAAGTGCCAACTTTTGCTATTTTTATGTATTGCTTTCATGTCACATGAGAACCAAAACACATCATTGCAGAGAGAAGTGCAAATATAAAATGCAGTAAATATATTGCAGCACTTCACAATACACAGTAACCCAATCACATGCAACATAAAAGAATCTACACTACTCAATCTGTAAATAGTCATAGGACCATCAGCGATTTCACTTCAATACAACCTAGTTAACATTACTTTATATTTATCAGTTTGTTCCTTTATTTATCATTCCTTTTAATTGTTTTTATACATGTCTAGAATTTTATGAAATGCATATAAGCCATAGTTTAGACTGCACTAGGAGTCTGCTAGACATTTTCTTCCTTCAAATGCTTAATTTGTTACTTGGTTTCTTTCATTTTGCATTCTGTTATGTCTTGATATTGGTGGACAAAGATCTGAGGAATCAAGGGAACATGTTATCCTGAATAGCACTGAATCTTGTAAGGTAAAGTGTTATTACAACACAAATATCATGGGAAACAAGAAAATGACTGCCTAGTTTTAGACTTCTCTCTTTCTAGGTTCTCACTACATCTCTTTTCATATCTCTCTTTTGTCTCCAGAGTTTGGTTCTGTCTTTAAATCTGAACTTGAGTCCCATATTTGACCTGCTTAATAGTTCTTCCAGTGCACACATCTTACCATTAACTCAATCTTGGAATGCCAGAAACAGTATTTTTTCCTTTCCAAGCCTTTGATTTCTCTAAAAATAAAAATAATTTATATCAATGGGCTGATCATCTATTCATCACTTGAATCTGAGATTTGGCAAATCTAGTTCCCTCTTTTGCTAAAATGCCTAGTGTATTCAAATAATCCTTCTTCTTGTCATTGCCACTGCACTGGTTTTTGCCTTTATCTTCTCACATCTGGAATATTTAAATAATCAATACTTATGGCACTACACTGTAAGTACTGTGCTGGAGGAAATCATGAGCGCACAGTTTGAAAATTTCTTTGGCTTTAATCTCCATTCTGTTCCTAATAACCTAAGGCATGAGTATTAGTAATTTGTTTAATCTCTATGCTCCTTAGTTTACTATCTAGGTAATGGAGATGGTAATAATACCCATACATATCTTATAGGGTTGTTAAAAGAATTTAAATGGATAAAAGTGTATTTGTTCCTCTATATAATAAGCAATCAAACAAAATTATCTATTAACATTTTTCAAATCACACAACTTCTGCATAGTATCATTTATCTTTAGGGTGTGAGAAAGCCAATTTACAACTCGCTTTATCAACATGATTGAATTTGTCCCTCTGTCTTTCATTTCCTTAACCATTTTCAGCCTTATGGCATAAAGGAATAATGAGTACAAGACATGAGGCAATTGACAGTGATGACAAAAGAAGTTATCTGTTGAAGTAGTACTATAGAGAATAAAACTAGAAAAAAATACAGAGAACTTGGATTTAAGTCAGACCTCAGTTCAATTTCCAAATTCAATATTGCTGGCTATGTGACCTTGACCAAGTAACTTTTTAACTGTGATTCTTTCTCATTTCTAGATTGAGAATAACAACAGTGTCAACATTACAGGGTTATTCTGAAGTGGACCATGTAAAAACACTTAGAATGATAAAATGTGAGCTCCATAAGTAGAGCCATTTTTGTTTGTCATGCTCATTGCTACATATGACTTCCTAGAATACACTCAAGGAATAGAGCTGGATGAACAATACTTCTGGCAATGGTCACTTAGTAAATGATGCTACTATTACTAGTCTGCACGTGTTGTATCTGTTACACTACAGGATGAATTGGAACCCAGTATCCTCTGTATAACTTCAGAGCAGATGATAATGATTTATACTGTCAAGTTAATAAAGAATCTAATTGTTACATAGGAGACTGTATGCTCGCTGTCCATAATTCTCTAATTGCATTTTCATTCACCTTCTAACCCATATTTTCTTCCTTTGACTGGAATGAGTTAATTTTGAAATCAAGCATGAGAAAAAGATGCTGTAGAATTTATGAAGAACTGAAGATTAGATGACTACATCCTTTTCCTTGGAGTGGGGAAAACTTTGGAATAGAGAGACATAAAATAAGATTGAAATACTTGTTGTGATACCTGAAGTTTCTGCATCATGGCCAGTTTTAGGCCTCAATTTCTTCATCTCCTTCTCACAGGAGAAAATCATAAGGTTATGTGCACACACACTTATATGAAAATGATATATCATTAAATCCTCAAGCTCTAAAATTCCCCTAACCACAACTTTTATTTTTCTACCCCTGTTTTCCCACATGTATGGAATCAGAGAGGGAAGCCTGGTACAATTCAATGCTTCTCAACCATTTCAGAAACACAGGAGAATTTTACTTTTCCTCTATGTTCTTTCAAACTTAAAAAAACTCCCATATCAATTACAGTCATGATATAAAATTCATGTTCCCCATTTCTATTCACTAAAGACACATATAACTGCCAAGCAGTTTCACATCCACATGAGATAACCAGTATTACCAAAATGAGTTAATATAATTTCAGGCAAAAGCAAAGAAACTTGACATTTTAGTCAGGTTGTATAATTTATTGCAAATAAATGAATGCCCTCTATTGGGCTCTTTTCATATATTGAAAATAACTCAGACTTTCATTATTACCTTCAAAGATCACCTTGGGGAGAGGGTGTAGCAAGAAAACTCAGATTGGGGGTCACTGATGTAGTACAAAGTATACTGGCTGCTAATAAATGACATAGATTCTTAATGCCTCAGGTTTGCCTTTCTGTTAAGGAAGAACAGTGACCCATGGCATGCTTGCTACTTTTAGCAACCATTTTTGGTCAGTCACTTTGCTACATGCTTAATATACATAATTTTATTTTAACCATATATCTCATGAGGCAGTCATTACATATATCCATTTCATAAATAAGGAAACTGAAGAGTTCAAGTGACTGTTCAAGTTTATTCCATTGTTAAGTGACAGAGCTGTGATATAGTCCGTCTATCTAGATCCAATGTCATGCTCTAAATAGTTATGTTACAGTGTCATATCCTATGTAAGCAACATGAAAGCATTTTGCAGATTGTTGAGCATTACATATAAACATACCTAACAGTTGCATTTGGCATTTGTGCAAGAATCCTGTTCTTATGAACACTCTTGTTTGCTCCCCATCCATCGTATTTTCTGTACTTTCATTATCTATGCCTCTAATCTATGCACAGTTCCTTCAAAAACACACTGAAAAAAATCAAAATTTGACTTTCTGGCCAAGTGCAGTGGCACGTACCTGTAATCTCAGCTACTCAAGAGGCTGAAAACAGAAGGAATATAAGTTTGAGCCCTGCCTAGGCAATTTTGCAAGACACTATCTTAAAATAATAAAAGAAAAGAAAACAAATGACTAGGATGTAGCACAGTACTCTCTGGGTTCAATCTCCAGTCATGAAGAATAAAAAAGACCTTCTGTCATCATGGCTTATTTGAGAAAAAAGACTTTCTGCCACATTGGCTTTGTCAATTACAAATCGTGAGTAATATCCAGGGTACAAAACGTCTATAATAGGAATCACTTAGTTCCCATGACTCCTGTTCCCGCTTATCGGAAGCCTAGTATTTTAAGGACATGAAACTCCCTCCATTAAACTATTTAGGGCACCAGACATTGATATGGTAATTTCTTCCTCTAAACAATGTCTCTTTTTTTTGGTAAACTTGTTTTTTGAAATTATAAACAATAAACTCTTTTCTCTATTAATTACTTTTATAATAATTTCTATACTCCTTAGAATATATTACTAAGGGATACAGATTATGGTACTTGGTGGATTGAACTGTACTGTATTGTGATCGAGAAGGAATTCAGTGATCACTGAAGCTAGATACTAAACCCTGAAAGAAGTGAATCTCTAGGTCATATGAGCAGTCAAACTGGAATTAGAAGGCAAGTTTACTAAATCTAAGACTGGTGGACTACCTCTGCAGTATGAATTGCCCACAATGTCAACTGTGATACTTTGCATATAATAACTGTTCAGAAAATATTTGTAGACTATAATAAAAAATTGAAGGAAGTGGTAAACTAATGAGAAATCAATGAATTTTATACTTTATTAAATGTTAAAAGATATAATCCTAGTTTGTAAACATGCTATAGAATAGAACATAAATGGCTGACTGAAATATTTATTTAGATGAAAAATAAATTTCACTCTTTTACAATTCACACACAAAGTATGTTATAGGAAAATAATGTTTTCTATTTACAGTTTTCATCTTTACTAAATATACTCTGGTATATTTAGTACATTCATTTTGTTACGTCAACACATTTTCCAAAACTCTAAAAATACAACACAATATGCTTTTCTCTAAATGCATATTATCACTTTGTACTACCATATCATTTTGTTCAAATGATTGCAAAAGCACAAGGAAGGATGATACAAAAATGTTGGATTCTAATCTGTAGTTTTTCCATCTTTTTCAAAAGTCTCTAAATCCTAAATTAGAAAACATGATCTGAAGTATACAAGTAAAATACAGCATTCTTTGTAAAGTAAAAATGATGCTCTGTGTCTTCTCTAAAATATTTTCCATTGAAATTTCCTTTTACAACAGTCAAAACGTCAAGAACTGCCTTCTACCACAAAGATTAGCAATTAACCAATATCAGCCTCTTCTGTTATTTTTCTCCTTTGTTTCTCTGAAGCAGCAGTTTCCAGTGAAAGAAGTAGGATGCCCTTTTGAGAATGAGTTTGAGTGGCCATGCTACTAAATCCATGTGGTGTATATCAGCCTGTATCTGTGAAATGTGGAAAAACCAGTATTTGATTTCTTTGGGGGCAAAAGAGCCTTGTTATAGAAAAAACATTATTTCAATTTGTAGGATATTTTCAGATTTTCTTACTTTTTATCATGCTATTATGTCTTCAATTTTTTCTATTGCTTTCAAATTTGAGTTAAACTTAAGCTGGAGATGTCTCAGAAATGCAGATCACTTTCCCAGAGTGGAATTCTTTAATTGGCCTGTGTGCACAGCCCACTGACACTCCGGGGGTCTTCCTGTTTATACTGAGCATGCATGTTCACAGCAGAGCTTCTTTTCTATGGTGCCTCAATGTATATTGTTCAGTAATAATTTCTCATGTGCAAATCTGGTCTTCTAAGCTACAAAGTAAAATCTTTGTTGGCAGGAACTTTGTATTATAAGTTTTTAAATGAAGTACAATGTTTAGCACAGTGCTGGAGACAGAATAAGCTCTCACAAATATTTATAGAATTGAACTGATTATTTTTCTAACTGGCATAACTGTCAAATATCAAGAAAAAGGTCAGATTAACAAATGGTCTAGTCAATCTGTTTGGCAAGCTCATGCATTGAGAAATTGAATGTTTAAAATTACCTGAGTACGCCCATAGATACCTATATATACACATTTAATATCCATCAATGGGGAGTTTATAAAAATAAATTATGGAACATTCATGTAATGAAATTCTATGCAGCAGTTTAAACATATTGACTTAATCAATATTCTGAATTGTAATTTCTAAGATATGTTATTAAAGAAAGGGCATTACAAAAACTATAGAACTTCACCTCAGGTTTAATGCCCTTTATATAAAAGGTAAAGAAAACAAACTATAGATAATATAGATAGATCTATTAAGCTTATTAAGTCTAGAAATTTGGGAAGATTTTGCACAAAATCTGTTTGGAGTGGGTGCCTCTCAAAGCAGGACTGACAGTGAAGGAGGTAGACATACTTTAGTTACCTGCCATGTCCTAGTGCTGAAACACAGCATTGATTACACAAATTCATGTTTTAGTTAATAAAATGATAAAATGTAAAACTTAATAGATTAGTACTTCAAATTATCAATAGAATATCTAATTTAGCAACATTGTCTCCTATTTGATAACAAATCTACAGATGGTTTAACAAGAAAGAATTATTACAAATTTCACTTCAAGGATTTCCTATAGATTAATGTCACAAAATAGAGCACTAAGCCCTCTAAACACTTTTGATGACTAAACTCTCATATATACCTACTACACTTATGACTTGGAACCATTTGGTTAGGCTACTTATTCCTTTAATATCCAGACTAAAACTATCTTAATAGCTCTTCTAGATGAATATAAATTTCTGCAAAAAAATGAAATCCAAGAGTTTGTCTCCTACCATGAAAAACAACAAAATCTCAAAAAATTAAGAAATGCTGCATAGTCTTATAAGCACCAGAATAAGGTGGCTTGCCATTTTTCAGCTTATCAAAGCGGGAACAGCAGATACAAAAGGATTTTTTCAGTAAAAAATTGAAAAAATAGGTTAATATAAAAATTTCTATGATCAGAGACAAACTTCATATTTTTTTCAGAAGGGAGAAGGAAGAATACTTGCCAGGAATAAGAGTAAATCCACCAAAGTAAACATGTATGCCATCAGTTAGAGGAACAACTGGCATAATTTGCAAATATTTTATATTAGTAGTATACAAAGAGCATACTAATGATACTTGTAGAGCCTTAAACTTCTAGGGCTAACTAACTTCAAAAAATACCTTGTATATATGAACTGAGGCATATCACATTTAAGCACCAACATAGAAAGCTCTAAGTTTTTGGTTTATTTTGTTTTGTTTTTAACAGGAGGTTTTGCTATCTCTAGAAAATTTAAACCAACCAGCCCAGGATCCACATCATAAAAGCCTTCCTAGAAAGTTGGGTAAGATTAATGAAACAACTAGAATGTTACAATATATCTATTCTACACAGTATATCTACATATATATCTTGTTTCATTAAGTTGCAGTTCATAAGTGCTTAATGTACTAGACATTGGGAGGATAAAAACACTAAAGAAGCAGTAGATATGAACCCTCGGTTTTCAAAACCTTATGAAACCAGTTAAAAAATAAGAATTATGAACTTGAATCAACTAGAGAACAAGTATCATCACATAGCCAAATACTAGGTTATAAAGAACATTATGAATCTTACAACTCAAATCACTGATGATGATTTTCAACAAACTGAGCTACTAAAGGCAGGTATGTTATCTCAAGAGAAGCAATGTATCAATAAATGGTTAACCTCTTTCCTTCAAACAAATTAATTCCTAGAATTTCATTTTCAAGGAACAAATGATGACTTGTGCCTTTTTCTGCAATTCTTTTAAAAAATACAGCAAATGCAGGTTGTTACGCTATAGGCTTTTGGCATAAGCTGAAATGTCCTTTGGGACAAGGCCATGTCAGGATGCAGGTTTTCAGGCATTTTGACCTGAATGACTTGCTAAGCCTCCTTTCACTAAATAACCTGATTTTGCCTAAGTTGTTATAAATCTTACCACTACAGATTAAGTTACTTTAAAGAGGTAAATAGTCAATTTTACTGAATTAATGATATCCTTAAACTTTAGTGGAAGATTTGAGGTTGAAGAGTACCTCAAAACCTGTGACATGTAGGGTGATATGAAAAACTGATATGCTTTTTTGTATAAGTCAACACCACTGGCCCTGGTAATAAAATATTTCTCTAACTAAACTCAAAAATTTAAAATTATTATTAAAATAGGATTTAGTCTTTATACTATATTTTTTCCTATTATGGGTATTAAAATCTGAGATACTAGCAAATTATGACATCTTTGATGGGGTTCCTCAAGATGATGAAGTATTTAAAAACCATGAGATAAAATAGACTGATGAAGGAGCTGAGGTTTTATTGTAGGGAAGAAATATTTAGAGCCATGATAATTACCTGAAAATATTAAGAAGATTGGTGTACAGAAGGAGAAATAAACAGAGTCTCTGTGATCCAAAAGAGTAGAACTAATTCTAAATGGGCAGACATTACAGGACACACATTTAAGCTTATTTTAAGAAATTCTTTAATATTAAGCTGACCAAAGGGGTAGATTTTAGTTCAAGAGGTAGTAAGTACTTCATTGCTTGTAGAATTCAAGTGTGAAATTAGACACCTCTGAAAATGATGCTATAGTAACAATTCCAGCATAGCAATCACATATGGAAATGAATTCATTTGAACTCTTAAGATTTAACGGATACCTGAAATTTGGTGACAGTCTTTCAGGTCTTTCCCAACTATATTTGTTTACTGAACAAACATCTTGAACATAACAAAATGAAGTATCTAAAAAACTTTAAGTAGCTCAGTCTATATTAGTCCACTTAAATCCTCAATAATAAGTTATTGAACAAAATACTAAAGTGGTATATTTGGATGTTCTTTCCATGCCAAACATTACAATAAGTGGTATGCCTGTACATCTTTCAGTTTACTAGAATACTAACATTAACCTTCATTTCCTGAGCAATCTGTCTTTCTTTGCATTGAATTAAATAATAGTGATACAGCATCATATCTATAAATTTCTCTAGATAAAACCATCAGTCTGGGTATCTACCTGCATATATATATATATATATATATATATATATATATATATATATATGAAGTGGTTAGAAGAATATACACCAAATATTAATCAAGCCTAACTTTGGTAGAAGTACAGATTATTTTTGTTGATTATTTTTATCTTCCAATTTCCTAAAACAAACATTTACTTCTTGCAACATAATTAGATTTTCTGAATTTAAGTGTTATAGGAGTCAGACTGCTGGTGCAAAATATATGAATGGGCCAAGGTACGAGTAAAGAAGAAAGAGTATATAATCGGGAGAATATATTCTCTTTGGAAACGGGGTGGCTGCTACCCAATTCTACTTGCCATTGACATGGAAAATTGAAGAAAATAATAAAAACCTTCATGTTAATTTTTCACATTGAATGATGGCAATTAATGTGGGTTGTTAAAACATGAGAGGTCAAAAAACAGGTATGTGGGCCTACATATGGGCACATTACCACTTTTGAAAAAATAGACACTCTATGTACATACTATATATATATATATATATATATACACTTAAACTTTCATTGAGAAAATATAGTTTGACATTATGACCAACAAACATGAACACTGAGTTCTGAATTTAACATTCAGAATATAATTAACCAGAATATAATTAACAATCAGGTTGATATAGTAAAGAATTCCAGATAAGAACTGTGGTCATTAAGCTTGATCTCATCAAATTGATTGACTTGAGAATTGGCTAGGGGATTAATAAAGCACATTTCTGAGTGTATCTGTGTGGGCCATGAAGGCAGGTCATTGGGGTGTACATCTTATTACTTACCCTTGTCTCCATAGCTCTGTTCCCCCACTCTGCTTTAAATACATTATAAACCAAGCACCTTTGCTCCATCACACCCTTCTGCCATGCATTTTCTGCCTTGATCTCAGAAGACCATATACTGAATCTTTTGAAATTATAAAACACATTAAAACTATCATCCTTTAAGCTTTGGAAGCTGAGCATTATAGCCAAACAATAGGAAAGTTGACTAATAGAAGAAGAATGCCGAATTTTAGCAATGCTAAATTAACATCTTTAAAATAATATTTCTAGTATAATAGGATTGGATTCTATATGGGATTATCCTACCTCCAAAGCTTATGATCTTACTGTACTCCTTTAAAGATAACAAAATTTCATGGTAGACATGATAGATTAGGAGCCAGGATTACTTATGCATGGCCCTAATTGTCTTACTCACCACTCATGTGACTAGGAATATGTTATTTTACTTCACTGAGTCTCATTTTTCTTGTCTTTAAAAATGAAAATAATAATAGTGACTACTGTATAGGATTACTATGAAACTATATGCTTGACACAGAAACAACTAAAAATGCCAACTAATGTTATTGTTAACATCATTACTGTGCAGATTCTCTTTCTGATTGAGGATGAAATGCGATCTTGTGATAACGAACAGGAAAATGACAACTCATTCAGAAAGCCTGCAGAGGGAGAAAGGAATAATGCAGACAAGTTATCAAATATACATTGAATCTAAGCCATGCTAGAAGTTGTTAACTCTCTGAAAGTGTCTGTCAAATCTGATTACATTTCTATACATAAAAATTGTTTTTTCTGATTAAATGAGATTTGTAAGTTTGCATATTTTTTTGTCTTAGTCCCTTCAGACTGTTAAAACAAAATTCTATAGACCAGGCAGTTTATAAATAACAGAAAATCAGTTCTTACAGTTATGGAGGCTGTAAATGTTAAGACCAAGGTGCCTGCCGATTTGGTTTCTAGTGAGGACCCATTTCCTGATCCGTAGATGGCACCATCTTATTGTGTGCTCATATGGTGGAGCTCTCTGAGAGCACTAATTCTTTTCATGAGTATTCCGCTCTCCAGGTCTAATCACTTCTCACAGTACCCACCTCTGTGTCACCTCACAATAAGGAATAGGTTTCAACCCATGTATTTGTGGTGGATGCAAATATAACACTGCTATACTTGAGAATATAGCATTGGTTAATGAAGAATCTATTAATGAAGGGGAGAAAATATATCACATTCGTATAAGCATTACATTGATATGAAAGCAATGAAAAAACAGAAGAGAATCTCTGCCATCTCCTTCTCCACTTAAAAAAAGGTATAAATTTTCCTTTATAATGCTATCCTCACCCTTCCTTCACGCACCAGGAGAAAGAGAACTTTTGTTACAGAAGACACAAAACTGACATCAAGCTATCTCTATATAAATATAACTTAGGGAGCCGTTATCCCCTATTAATTTTTTCTCTATATTTATCTTGCCATAATGTATCATTCCTACAAAGTAAGTTATTTTCTTTTTCATTATCATGTCTCCATAGTTTGGTATACTTTGTTATGATATATAAATTCAAGTTTAAACACTACTTTGATTATTCATTTATTTTTAATTCTATATTTTCACTTCTTTACTGTGAAACTTCCATGTAGACAGAACAAAATTTTTATGCTGTTAATCTATCTTTTGTTAGTTTAATTTGCAGACAAAAGTTACTAAGGGGGTAGAGAAAGATATTGTTTCTCTTCCCTGCACTATTTGATGATGTTTGAATGTAAGCTCATCAGCCTGGTAAGAAATACAATACCAAATAGCTACATGTTGATTTGGTCATGACTTTTAAGTCTGTAACTCATCCTGAACAAAGTAAGTGCCCATTTTAGTGCCATAAATCATAGTGATTATTAACACAGAAAATATTTATTTTTTTATCACTATAGTCTGCCTGTTTCCTATATTTACATCAAAAATGGAGATTTTCTGGAGAGCTGAGGTCCCAGTGACAAGTGCAAGGTCATTTATTGCTGAGGATCAAACATGTGGTCTTCTGAGAGGTAGAGATAATAAAAGTTTCTAGATACCCAGGCTGGAAAAAAGTAAAAGAGTTAGGCTTCCATATGGTACATAGCAGTGAAAATTGCAAAATATGTGCCAAGATTTTATTATCTATTTAAGAGAATTGTATAATACCATTAGTTTCCTAAAAATGAAAATATTAGTTTGGAGTAAAGGTAGTCATTTACTTTTTAAATCAAATGGAACTCTTCAAAAGTATCCACGGGCTTTATCACATTGAATTGTAAAGCAAAACTCATCCATCCACCTTTACATTTTCAAAGATACAGCAAAAAATGGAAAATAATGAAAATAGTAGTACAGGGAATGCGTTCTGTTTGTATGTTCCAAAAAAAGATGCCATATATGTATGTTAATTAAGAGCTGAAAATCTTTTTAAAATATTCTGAAGATCAATGAGAATCTTGCATAATTGATTTTGAACTGATTATGTGTTTTGTGATAAAGAAAGATAGAAAGTGAAATTATTTAGCATTCATCAGAATAACTACATATTCAGTAATCAGTTGAAGTGTTCAAAGAGCAAAAAGAGTAGATAGATACCACACAAGAAAGAGTTCCAGGTGGAAAACACAGACCTTATTCGAGCAAATTTATTTTGTTACATTCAAATATATGTCTCAAAAGCCAAGGCAAATTTATCATATGAGAAAGATTTTACAGGGACCTTAAACAATCACAGCATATTTATCCTGCTTCTACATAGATCTATAGTTAAATCTGTGGAGAAGTTAAAAGCTCCAATGAATTAAGCTCCAGATTCCCCTGAAGGTCTATCACAGTGAGACCTGAGTGGGTGACAGTATGAGACAGAGGTTAGTGGTTTAAAATAATACTTGTGCATTAGCTTATGGGTCAGGAGTCCAGACACAGCTTAGTTGGGTCTTCTGCTCTCAAGCCTCATCAGGCGGTAGTCTAGATGTTTTCTGGAGTAACAGTCTCAGATTTGACATGAGAAATATATCCTTATGAAGCCATTGTTTTTGGAAGAATTTTTCTCTATGTTGTTGTAAGATGGATGCTCCATTTTCTTAATGGCTATCATCCAGAGGCTGTTCAGTGATCTTATAGGATACAGGAGATTGCTTTTCATATGACTCTTTCTATAGGCAATCTCAAAGTATGGCAGTTTACTTCTTCAAAAATAGCACTGGAAATAATCTCTCACTCTAGTCCACTAAAATGTGCCTTACTTATATAATTGTATGATGCTGAAGTGAAAACTTATAGCTGTTGACATATTCTTTTCCCTAGAAGCAAGTAGTGAGTATGCCCAAAGACAAGGAGAAGGGACTATACAGAGGCCTGAAACTAAAGAGTTAAGGAATTTGTAGGATTACTTAGAGTATATCATTCAGTCGTTTTTTTCTTGCCTCTCTTGGGCTTCTAATTAGCCATCTTGTTAGACAGGAAAAAATATGTGTGAACATAAAACATTAAGGAAAAATTAGGAAACAAACATGAAGAACAGCAGAGGTATCAGTCTGAAGCCAGCAAATTTGTATTGGCTGAACCTGTGGTTATTAATAACCATTACCACTTGCCTAAACATGTAACTTACCTCTCAACTATTCTCCTGAGAGTCCAATACAGCAAGTACTATATAAGCACATCTACATTCATGCATATATATTTTTAAAAACCAGATATTTTGGATTCAAGAAAACACAAATATCTTTGAATGAATTTGAAATATACTTCATCAACAGAACTGAAAACTATATTTTCTAGTCCAGTTTAATTGTTTCAATGTGACTAGTTTGGGAGCAACCTAGGCACTTAGTAAGGGACACTTCTGGGTGTGTTTTTGCGGGTCATGAAAGCATGAACTCAGGTACTATATTATGATTTCTCACCCTTACTCTCTGACACTGATCTGTTTCCCCAGTCGTTATGAAATGAGCATCTTTGCTCCACAACACACTTTGGCCATTTTATTTCTTCCTTGAAACCAGCTGACCATGCACTGAGTCTTCTAAAATCATAAGCCAAAGTATGAGCCATTAAAATTTTCCGTCTTTAAATTGTGGGTGTCATGTATTGTCCTAGCAACTAGAAAACTAATACACCATTATATCCATATCCTAGCTTAGTGTGTCCTCACTTTGGGGGGGAGGGGATAAACAACCAGGGTTAGTAAAAACAACTCCTTTAATTTGTTTATTTCTAAAAAATTTATATGAATGATAAAAGCAACAATCAATCAGAAGGAGACTACTCAGCAAGAGGACAAACCTCGCCCTCCTGTGAACCGGGCTCAGTGGTAGAGACTGGGAGGAGACTACTCAAAACGAGTACAAAACATGCCCTCCCATGAACCAGTCAGTACACGGACTGGGAAACTAGAAGAGCACACACACATAGGCACACACACACACACACACACACCCTGAGCAACTGCTGACTTGAAGGACTCAGGATAAGACAGCAACTGAGGTGAAAGGAATAGGTTGATCCTTAAGTTATTTGATTGACTTTGCAGGCCTGGAGCTGGTGGTCTGGGCATCTATCTGGAGGATGGCAGTGTACATGGTGGCAACTGTGAGGGATTTCCTTCTGTATTGTTTTTGAAATCCTAAGTTTTGTTTCATTTTAATGTTTTACTTTATTCCCATTTCCGGTAACCTGAGCAACTATTGTGAAGATAACAATACACAGTATAACAACCATTGTTAAATTATTATCATCTTGTTTTGAAAACCTATATAGCTACTGTTGTTTTTTGTTGTTGTTGTTGCTGTTGCTTTGCTTTTGTTGTTGTTTTGAGGTCTGTTTGCATCTTGATTTTTCTATTTTTTCTTTCTTCTCTTTAAAATAAAAAAGTACACAATAGCTAATGTGACTTGGGAAGAAAGTGTTTAAGGGAAGGGAAAACTGTGATGAGGAAAGGAAGAAGGGTAAAGGCAAGAAGATATACATATATACAAGATAATTAAAGTAGTTATACTGCTAGCTTCTGTTACATCATGATACAGTGATATATGTGCACACATGTTTATGGCTGAACAATTTCTAGTAGCTAAATCTTGGAAACAACCAAAATGTTCAACCACAGAATGAAAAAAAAGTGGTATTTTATACAATGGAATATTATACAGCTACAAAGAAGGATAATCTTGAGGCAAATGGAGGCAACTTGAGACCATACTTAAAAGTTAAATAAATCAAACTCACATTTGTAAATATTGTATTGTCTCCCTAATGTGGAAAAAAAACCTGAAAGTGTAATAAGATCCAAAATGTACAGCAGATATGTGATAATGAAAGAGAAAGAAAGTGTTCTAAAGGAAAGAGCAACTGTGATAGGGGAAAAGAAAGAAGGAAAAGGGGAAAAGAATGTATTGTATATAGGTATACATATTATATATATGTGTGTGTGTGTATGTGTGTGTATATATATATATATATATATATATATATATATATACAAGACAGATAGTTATACTACTAATAATCTCTGTTTATTCAAAAGAATAGTTTGTGATTTCATTGTTTGATTGTTTGATCATTTTTTGTGCCTAAATCTTTTAACCTGAACTATTTCTAAGATAACAATATGCAATATATTAGTGTTAATTTCCTACTATAGTTTTGAAATCCTATATAATTTCTTTTTTTTTGTTTTTTTAAAATTTTATTTAAAGAGAAAAAAAACCAGACAAAACAGAAAAATGGTAGCAACAATAAAGAATTCCAAGGGAAAAAAATAAAAGAACCAAAATCAAACAGACAGACAAAAACCCAAAACAACAAAAACAACAACAACAAAAAAGAACACTAAGAGATAGCCACTTGATACATTATATACCCTCATCATTGGAAATAGTTGTTCAAGTTACAAAATTAAGGCATACAAGTAGACATTCAAACAATGAGATTGTTAACAGTTCTGTTCAACTATCTAACAAAAAGAGTAGTATGGTCATCTATCTTACACACTTAAACATATGTGCAATTATATTCTTTAGAGAACTTTCTTTTCCTCTATTTTTTACATTAGCAATTACGCATTTTGGGTTTTATTACTCCTACAGTTCTTATTACTTTTTACACTAGAGAAACAATGTGATATTTATAAATATGATTCTTATTTATTTCACTAATGAGGATGGTCTCAAGTTGACTCCATTTCCCTATGAAGGCCTCAAGATCATCCTTTTTTATAGCTAAGTAGTATTTCATTGTGTAAAAATACCACATGTTTTTCATCCACTCTGCAGTTGATGGGTATCTTGGTTGTTTACAAGATGTAGCTATCACAAATTGGGCGGCTATGAACATAGGTACACATATATCACTGTGATATGAACTTTTCAGTTTTCCTGGGAAAATACCCAGGAGGGGAATAGCTGGGTTGAATGGAGCTTCTACTCCTAGTTTTCTGAGAATTCTCCATATTGATTTAGATAGTGGTTGCACCAGTCTGCACTCCCACCAACAGTGAAGCAGTGTTCCTTTTTCACCACAGCCTCACCAACATTTGTTGTCAGTTGATTTCTTGATGGGAGCTATACTTTCCGGTGTGAGATGATATCTCAATGTTGTTTTAATTTGCATTTCTCAAATGACCAGTGATGGTGAACATTTCTTCATGTATTTGTTTGCCATTTGTATATCTTCATCTGAGAACTGTTTGTTCATCTCAGCTGCCCATTTTTGGAGAGGGACTTTGAATTTGGGGGGGGGGGTTGATGTTTTTCTATTATTTATATGTTCTAGATATAAGTCCTTTGTCTGAGGGGTTGCTGGTTAAGATTCTTACCCATTCTGTGGGTTTTCTTTTCACTCTGATGGTGATTTCGTTTGAAGTGCAGAAACTTTTCAATAATATGAGATCCCAATTGTTGATTCTCTGAAGTGTTTCCCATGCAGTTTGTGTTTTGTTCATGAAATCTCTGCCTACCCCTATGTCTCCAAGATTTCTACCTACCTTATCTTCTAGTAGATTTAGTGTTTCTGTTTTAATGTTTAGGTCTTTGATCCAAGTGGGGTTCATTCCAGGAATGCAGGTATGGCTTAATATACGCAAATCAATAAATGTAATACACCACATCAACAGAGCCAAAAACAAAAACCACATGGTCATCTCAATATATGCAGAAAAAGCTTTCCATAAGGTCCAACACATGTTCATGATAAAAACCCTTCAGAAACTTGGAATACATGGTGTCTACCTCAACCTTATAAAGGTCATCTATGACAAACCAACAGCCAATATTATACTAAGTGGACAAAAACTGAAAGCTTTCACTTTAAAATCAGGAACAAGATAAGGATGTCTACTATCACCACTCCTGTTCAACATAGTTCTGGAAATACTAGCCAGGGCAATCAGACAAGAGAAAGAAATAAAAGGAATAAATATAGGAAAGGAAGACGTTAAATTATCACTATTTGCAGATGACATGATACTCTATATAGAAGACCCAAAAAATTCCATTAAAAGACTACTAGAGGTAATAAACAAATTCAGCAGTGTAGCTGGATACAATGTCAACGCTCAAAAATCAATAGCATTCCTGTACACAAACAAGAAATTCACCAAAAGCGAAATTATGGAAATATCGCCCTTCACAATAACATCTAAAAGAATGGAATACCTAGGAATCAACCTAACTAAAAATGTAAAAGACCTTTATACTGAAAATTATACTATGTTAAAAAAGAAGATTGAAGAGGATATCAGAAAATGGAAAGATGTTCTATGCTCTCGGCTAGGAAGAACCAACATCGTGAAAATGGTCATACTCCCCAAACTGTTATGCAGATTTAATGCAATCCCAATCAAAATACCATTGACATACCTCACAGATCTAGAGAAAACACTCCTAAGATTCATTTGGAAGCAGAAGAAAGCTAGAATAGCAAAGGCAATTCTGGGCAATAAAGGCAAACCAGGAGACATCTCAATTCCTGATTTGAAACTGTACAACCAAGCCACAGTGATAAAATCAGCATGGCACTGGCAACGATATAGACCTGAGGATCAATGGAACAGATTCGAACATGCAAGTATAGGTACAAAGACCCTCAGCCACCTGATATTTGACAAAGGGGATAAACATGTTCACTGGAGGAAGGATAGCCTCTTTAATAAGAGGTGTTGAAAAAATTGGCTCTCCACATGCAGAAGACTGAAACTAGATCCATGCCTATCACCATGCACAAAAATTAAAGTCTAAACTTCTATCTTTTTAATATGTTTGCTTTTTAAAATAAAAAAAATAAGTTTGCATTTCTAAAAATAATATATAAATAAATACACAGTTATCCTATGTATTATCTAAATGCTTTAAGAACTATTACTGAAATTATGATTAATAGTCTTTGCTCAATAATATTATAAAGTGTATTCTATTAAAATAATTTAATTTAAATATAAAACTCTTATCATGGTGCTAATGACAATACTTATAGATACCAATTATTGAATATTCACTATTTCTAAGATGTTTAGTTGTATTACATTATAATGGCAATATCTGCCCACCATCACATATGCTCTGCCAGGTACTATTTTAAGTATATTAAATATATAACTTTATAAAAACTTCCCTATCATCTTGTGAAGTTGGTATTAGATAATATTCCATTTTAGAGGCAGAGAAAACAAGGCTGTAGAGGTTAAGTAACTCTCCGAAAGTCATGTACTTAAACTGGTGAGGTCAGGATTTAGGTCAACATTTTCTGACCACCAAAACAATGGCCTCAGTCTGTATCTGTATCTGTATCTGTATCTGTATCTTTATCTATATATCTATCTAATCTATATACCAATTATAAAGTTTATATATTGTAACCTAGGGTGCCAAAATGTGTCATATTCCCAACTATTTATTAGTATTTATAATTATTTATTTGGAATCTACCAAGATTCAAACAATGATATTGGGGTTACAATTGCAAAGACATTCTTGTTTTATCCTTTCTCTCACTCACAACATCCAGTCTATTGCAAAGTCCTTTTGGGTCTGATATAGTATCATCAGAAAGGAGCACTGATTTACATTGAGAAGTTACAAAAGGCTTCCTGGAGGATAGGAACTAAAATGTATAACAACTTCACTTTTGAACTTAACAGGATTTTTGAAACTGTTCTGTTTTACTTACAATGAACTATCATTTAGATAGGTGACTTAAAAGTGAAACATTATTTTCATTAATGTGTTTTACTTTGTTCTGGGCTCAACATATCCAAATGGTCTAAACAGGAAGAGTCCTTGTAAGAAAGAAATGTTAAGTCCTTAGACTGCATAGCCCATTTGGTTACGCTGCACCCTAGGTCTATTAAAACATGTGTTATATTTTTTCCCAACTGTGTTCTCTTTCCTGTTCTCTTACATTACAGAATAGGTTAATCATGTATTTACCAGATAGTTACGAGCAATGTATAATATGTATGGTATTTTATAGGGGTATTATACAGGACTGCCTTTTAGTCATGGTAATTCATAATAAAATCAAAAAAAGTAAATGGGTATATAAGGCTCAATAATATAAGAAAATGTAGAGTAGGAAACTGTCATTCATAAAGCATGCATTTATTGACAGACTACTATGTGTTAGACTGCAATGGTGAACATGATGGATATCATCCCTGACCTCTTACATCATACAGTCCAGAAAAAAGGAAAATAACTAAATAAGCAATTATACAATGTGATGAGTGCTATACTAAGAGAGATGTATTCTGCCATAGGACATCAATTTAAAACTTAGAGGCCCAAAGAATTTTTCTTAGAAGGAGAATATTCCTTCCAACATAACCAGTATGAATTATCAACCAGAGAGGAAAGAGGAAGTTCACATCAGCAAGCAAACATTAAACAGTGATAAAGATGCATTTACGGGCTGGGGATTTAGCTCTGTGGTGTAAGCGCCTGCGTGGCAAGCACGAGTTCATGAGTTTGATCCCCAGTACAAAAAAAGCATTTATGAAATTAAAAATTAAATCAACAAAACAAGGGCTGGAGATACAGCTCAGTGGCACAGCACCTGTCTGGCAATTGAGAGGTCCTAAATTAGATTCCTAGAATCTCCCCCACAAAAATAAGTTCCATAAAGCTGAGGCACAACCTGGAAAGAAAACAAGAAGTAAGACTGGAACACTGGGCATGCACACTATATAACTTGTATAACATATTAATGATATCCATCTAGGATATATCTTGAAGGTGGTGCAAGGAAAAGTACTAGACCTAAGAGTGGCTGCTTTGAAGAGGACAGAATGACTGAAAGGTAGAGACACAGAGTACTTTGTGCTGAATTTCAGTACAAAGATTAAAATGTATATTTTCAGGGAGAATTTTGGAGGCATAGATGACAGGGCTTCATGATGTATTAGATATTGGTGTAGACAGTGGTGTGGGATGATTTCAAGATCTTTAGCTTGACCAACAGGCTAGATGATAATGTCATTTACCGAGCTGAAGGGCATCAAAAGAGCTCTAAGCCATATGTGATGGCAAACTTGCCAAGATATAATACATGGATATGTTGTTTTAGTTACTTTTCTCACTGCTGAGACAAATACCCAACACTCAAAGTTGAAGAAGAATTTATTTGGCTCACAGTTTGTAGAGGCTTCAGTTCATAGTTGGCTGGCTCCAAGGCAAGATGGCATGGCAGAGGGTCATCACAGAGGAGAAACAGTTCATGGCAGGCAGAAGGCAATAAAAATTAAGCTACAAATGACAAGTAGCAACACTCTTTCTGTCCCTTTGTATTCTATATAGTCTACCTGCCCTTAGGACAGGTAGCATTCACAGCCAAAACTATGTCACAACTATCAGTGGATTAATTTAGTAATCACACATCCTAGATCCAGCTGCATCTGAAAAGTCCCAGATATGATTGCAGGAAGATTTGGGGAGACATCTAGATTCAAGCCATAACATATGCAGTAGAAATTTAAGAGAAAACAATAAAGAGGATTACTTCTGAAAGAGTACTATAAAAGAGACAGCACTTTTACCTGGAGGTAATTTAGTAGGTGAATTTAGTAATGAAAGAACATAAGGCATATATAAGGAAAAGCAAATGATCATGACTGTTTAGAACATAGAATTTCTTTTAGGGAGTCGTGGTGATAGAAATACAAAGACATAGTGGGATTTTAAATGTAGAGCACTTTGAATGTTATAAAAAAGAGTAGAGGCTAGCTAATACCAGAGTTTGCAATCCAGCATAACTACTATCAGTATGGCCTTAGGTAGGTCATGTAATCCTTCCTTCCTTAACTTTCTCCCACACTTAGAAATCATGAATCAGTAAAATTTTAACAATGAGGATTGACTGGCATGAAGAAACAAAAGATTGTCAATATCATTTTGTGAAGTATGAACATATAAAAACAAATAACAAAAACACTACCATCTATTAGTATTGCCACTTCATAAAATAAAGCAGATTTCAAAGTAAACGTGCAAGGTCCATTAAAATTTTTTGAAATAAATAAATTTATTTTTATGGGCCCGGCATGCTTCTGCTATGCAATTCAATAAATTTAGTTTTATAAAGTGCTGATTTCACTGTTCTTGTTTTTCTTTTTCCACCAAGAATAAGTACAAAGTTCTGGCACTTGTCAAGAAAAATTTGGCGACTACTACTGAAGTATATTCCAGGATTCCTTCCAACACTGCCAGTCTGGGATTTTAACAGTTCCTAGAGTTTTATTTTTATCATGTAGTAGGGAGCCACTGAGGGGTTTGAAAGACTCAAATGGTACTATTAAAGTTTTGCTTTGGAAGTAATATGGGAGGATTTAGCAGGAGAAAAGCAAGTAGTCTAATCATGTAGCTATCTCCAAAGTAGAGGCATATAATGAAGGTACAAACTAGGACACTGGCAATAGCAATGGAAATTTTGGAATAAATGTTTCCAATATGAATATTCTAGTAGAGTAAGCAACATGTTAAGTCAGACTTCTTTTGGAAGGGTTAAGTTCTGCAGCCAAAAACCTGCTTTACCTCAGAAGGTCTAAATGCCCCAATCTTTCATCTAGGACATTTTTCAGGATGTGGATTTGAAAATAACATTTTTTTTCTGACTCTACATGTTTAAACCACAAAATTCTAATGACCCTAGGCAGGAGATATTATGTCATTCATATTGTGCTGAAGAGCCAGAGGAATCAATTGCTTGGAAGGGGTGAATTATGAAGAGGAAGCATATGATAATGACTTACTTGAAATTAGTGCTTAGAGAAGCTACAAATAAAAATAGTGCCATCATGCCATAAAATCAAAGCTGCAGGACTCAAACAGAAAATCATAGAAAACAGCACTTTTTATGTCCTGAGCTATTTTTACCCCAATCTTTTTCAAGGAAAATTACAAAACAGAAAGAATGGGTCATAATGTGATATTTGATTGAAGACCCAATATTCTCTAATGTTGTTGGATTAAATTTTCATATCTCTACTCTTATAGAAGTTGCTAGATTCTACGGCTTTTGAAGAAAAGAATGTGTACATAACATAAAAGCTCATTAAACTCAATGAAAGTTGCATTAACTCTGTTTTATTTTAACATATTTGTCTGAGTTACTTTTCTTATTGCTGTGACAAAATACTCAACACCCGAAGTTAAGGAGGAAAGGTTTACTTTGGATCACAGTTTGTAGTGGTTTCAATGCATATTTCCTTGTCTCCAAAGCAGGGTGGCATGGCAGAGGAGAAACAATTCATGGAAGTCAAAAGGCAGCAATGCAGCAAGTGGCAAAGTAGTGAAGCAGCAAGAAACAAGCAGTGACCTCAACAACCATTTTTCTGTCCCTTATAGTCAGGCTATATACCCTCAAGGCAGGTAGTACTCAAACCCAGGATGGGTTTTCGCACTATCTACACTCAGAAATATCCTGAACCAATCAGTGGGCTAATTTAGTAATCACACATCCTTAATCCTAGAATGACACTCTCTAGATCCAGCCACCTCTGAAAAACCCCCACCTATAACTACATGAAGCATCAGGTGACATCTAGACACAAGCCATAGGAATGTTCAAAGAAAACCATGGGGCAGCTATAGACCTATGTGAGATGATTAATATGTTCATTTGTTCTATTACAGTAAGCATTTTACTATGTACACAAATAACATCATGTTGAATATCTTAAATATTCATAATAAAACTCATTTTTAAAGTGCTTTTGAGAAACCATAGCCCAGAAGCATGATTCTATGACCAACCTTTTCCAAGCAGCCCCTATAAGGTGACAGTAGTCTAAGATAATGATGATGGAATTGATGAAGTATGCATTATTCTATTCCAAGAAACAATAAAAGTAGGATCTACTATTTTTGCATGCTCACTAGAAATTCTGCAAATCACTTTATTATATTATCTTGCTTATTCCTCAAAACAAACTTATGAAGTAGGTGCTATGATCAGTTCTTTGTACATGTGTGGAAAATGAAGCTCAGAAAAGCTAGCTACTTTGTCCAGGATCATACAACCAGTAAGTAAAACAATGTGTGCTCATACCAAGTCTGCTCACCCCATAGATCATATATCCTATCCTGCTGGTAAAATTGACTAAGATTTTATACTTATTCAAGTGTCAGATGAAATAATTAGGCATGAAGATTTACCTTTTCCAGATGTCTAGATGTGTGTGTGTGTGTGTGTGTGTGTGTGTGTGTTTAAGAGGGATGTTACAAGGTAGAAGTTGAGGGAAAATTCATTGATGTATAAGAAAACTGTGAAGTGTTGTGTATGCACCAAGTCCCTATGAAGAGTGAGATGATTATGTACTACAAATATATGCAAGAGATGCAGGAAGGGGTAAGGAAGGGAGGGAAGGGAATAAAATAAAGAAATTTCATGTATATTTACCAATTCCCAGTGAAAAATATAATCTTTATGTACAGTAACCATGTACCAATAAAAAAGAAAACAAATCAGCATCATCCACAAGCAACTCTGTATGCCATTTTACAAAAGGGACCACTTGATTCCATATGCACAATTTTTGCACCTGGTATACAGCATTCCTTTTCATCAAGCCCAACCTGTGCATTATGTCTCCTACAAAGAAGGCTGTTTAAAATTTCCCCTTTCAATAAATCTACATGTAGAAAAAATAGTTGCCAGGCTGTGGATTTAGCACACCAGCAGGAGCGCCTGCCTGGCAAGCACAAGGTTCTGACTTCAATCCTCGGTATCAAATAAATTAAATAAATAAACAAATATCCACATTACTAGAATAGTTGCCATTACTATTCTTTTCAGTGTTAAATTATTACACAATAAAATCTCTTTAGTTTAATTTTTTTGATTTCTCTTTTTATTAGTGCACGTTACAAATACATAATGATCATATTCATTGAGGACAGTCAATATATGCTCTTTAAAAATGCTTTTAAACTAGTGCAGCCTCTCCTCCTGTTTTACTTGATCTGCTGATGATATCCAGGGGCCATACTACATCTTGGAAATGTAAGCCTAGTTCAGCCAAAGCCAGTTTTATTTCAGCTAGGTTGCAACACTGTTGCTAGACTTCTCCCCTGAAACCAGCATTACAAAGGCTTGATTGATTTCACCAGTCCTTTCAAGTCAAATACTATTTTCCTTCTGCCACAAAATGTAGCTTCCAGTCCATATGACATCTGTGTTCCCATTTGGAAGAAGACTCTTCAGTGCCAATGAAAATGAAGGTATTTTCTTCTCTGATAGATTTATTGGCAGTCAGAGTTTTTGTTTCCTCATGGGTTATACTAGTATAGGAAAGTAAGTATTTCAGCAATCTAGCAGTTTTCCTTTTTCTTATTTTTATGACAAAAAAATCACTTCTCAGAAATCAAAAGTGAAATGACTGGAGCTCATCTACTGCATTGTGTGTTCAAAGCTCTCCATATAACCCAATACCTTTCATTTTATTTTATGTTCCTAGGACATTGAATCATTGACTCTTGGTTTATGAGAAGTAACAAATTTAATTTCCCAATACAATCAGAATGTAGTAAGCCACAGTGAGAGGTTTTACATTCAATGATGTCTGCTTATAATAAAACGTGTGTGTGTGTGTCTCTGTGTGTATATAACTGCATAGCACTACATAAGAAACATAGTAGTTTAAAAGGCTTAGAATTGAGTGATATTGTACACTTTATGTATACCATTCCTGCATTAATAGTCCAGATTATAACTTCCTATCTAGAGCTTCATATTTTTTTCTTATCACACTGTTGGTACTATTTTCATATTACTCCCTGGAATGGAAATCTAAGAATATGTATTGCCTATTTATATTCTTGTATCATGACCAGAATATAGCAGTAGTTGATGTCTTTATATTTAAGAGAGAAATATGCAAATTAAATTTGTAACTGTCTCATGAGAATACATTCTGTGGTAAACCTGAAGACATGAAATGAAGATGGTAACATCTGGAGGAACAAGAAATAACACATTTCATAAGTGGTTTAAAAGTCCACTTTCATGCACAGAGAAAGATTCTAATTGGAAAACATTGATAAAAAATCCATTTTACATATGACATAAAGTTTTTGAAAGGAAAAAAACTAAATCATGAAATAGATATTTAGTTATATTTCATCAAAGTGTTAAAATATCACCATGCTAAAGAGGAATGGCATGGGTTTTAGAAGGGCAGGAAGAACTCAACTTAAGAAGAGCTCACCCAAGCTGTCTAGTATAAATACCTAAGAATTACATATATGAAAATACCGAAGTTAACATATGGATAATTAATAATTATGTATTTCATAAACTCTCTGATGATTCTTTGTATAGTGAACTTCTCTAGTATAGATTTGTTGTCTATTTGTAATTGGGAAATAAAAAGTTACAAAGTAATTACCTGAGTAAGCATTGAGAAAATAATTTGAAATAGAGGTGACTATGATAAAAGATATTACTCCCTTCACTCAAAAATTATAAGGTATTCTACAGAATTAAATGTGAGTTTCCAGTTGGATTATGCAAAACTAAAATTCACTTCTCATTTGTATACTTACTGATGGGTTACAACTTGTAAATCTTTGATATACAGGACAGTAAACAAAATACAGTTTGCAATATTCAGTGAAGCAAGATAATTAACCCTATTTGGGGGAAATATCTACCATGGGAATTATAGAGATTTGTAACATACATTTAATTCTAAAAATTTTCTGATTTTTATTTCATGACATTTTGTTTAAATTGTGTCAATCACATGTAAAATTGTAAGATATGTGAAGATATTGTTTGAAATTCTGTTTCATATTCACCTCTTTGTCAATCCAGCTCTAGTGTTAGTGTACACTCAAAACACTCAGGATATGATGGAAAAAGAAACTAAATTTAGATGCTGCCTGTGCTAATCACTTCATGTCTCTGATAAAACCAAATATGATTGTCCTACAAATGGACTATATTGGATTAAATAACAATATTTAAATTTCAGAGTGCATAATCAGTATGAGAGATGGGAGGTGTAAATTCTTGTTCCACTCCCAAGTAATGGTAACTGACAATTCTGGGATTTTTGTTATATTTCCAGTCATTGTTCTCAGCACTTGAAATGCATTGCTTAATTCTCACAATACACATATAAGGTACACAGATTTATGAAGTATGCACCATTATTTTACTGACAGACAAGAAACCTGAGGCAAAAAGAACATAAAGTACTTGATTCAAGTCACAGAGCTAGTAAAAATCTAAGCTGAAATTCAAACCTAGATACTCCGTCTTCAGGATCTGTGGTCTAAGTAATCAAAAATCACTCTGTTTTCTTTCTACTATCATTTTTTAAATTTTTAATAATATGTATATTAACTGTAGAAAATTTTGACAGTGAAGTACAAAGAGTAACTATATATTTGCAAATCTATCAGCAAATAACCATTTAAAAATAATTACATGTATATTTTTCCATATATATATATACATTTTTATAAAAACAAAACTAAGCTGCAATATTACTTTATAAAAGAACTATGCTCTTTGACCAAATAATTTGCCTTGAGTGTGTCTAGAGTAGAGAAAAATTACAGTTATGTGATAGTAATTATGAGGACACATTCTCATCAAATACCTATTTACCTTGGCCTAAATTGGAAAGAATCTAAGTATTGATCCTCATATATTTAATGGACTATTAAATAAGTACACATTAAAATCAAGATTACAAGAACTTGAACTGGGAAATATTTGTGATGTAATATCAAGTTTGGAAGAATGGCTATAAAATTGTGGAATTTCTATTTGTATATCAAATTTGTGAAATTACAAACATATAACATGCAGGGATAGAAAAAGACTGCATTACATATCTTAAAAATTTAATGACATTTTATAAGAATATGAGTAAACATTGGGGGAACTTTTTCAACTTTATTCTTTATTTTGGCAATGTCCGAAATGTAATTTTTCTAATTACCTGTTTTTCACTTATAACACATAAAAATGCTTTCAAGAACATATTATTAAGTTATTAATCTAACTATTCCTTGTTTGATGGAGAGTCAGAAATTCACAGTTATGCTTAAAGACATTTTGAAGGTAAATATGCATTCCAAGGACTATTCATATTTAGCATAGCTACGTGACCAACCGAGTATGTGATGTTTGCTATCTTCGAGGATTCCTTTTTTTTTTTTTTTTTTGCAAAAGAATAGATATGTTAGATCTGTTGCCTGGATTTCAAAACAAAGCTATTTAGGGTATTTTCCCATTTCTCTCCTGAGATAAAGTATTAATTTTGAAAAGACGGGAATAAGTTCTTCTTTATTATAGAGTGGGAATTTTTTTATTCTTTATAAATTCTTTTTTATTTTTATTAGTATATGATTGCATTAACTAATGATAATGTTCACAGGGTAAATGGATATATGTATATTATACCTCTCAGTCATTTTGTTTTCTTCTTCCTTTCTAATTCCAATTTTTGACAGCATCAGATTCATTTATTTATTATACAAATTATTATGAAATTAATGATTATATATATACAGATTACCAGCCAGGCTAAAAGGAAAAAAATAATATTTAACAATAAGACAATTATACTAAATCAAGGTACACTTTTGGATACATTGTCCATCTCCATTACTATAACTTTTTCATCTCTTTTTCTATTTTTTATTCTGAACTATATCATATATACAAAAATTATATATATGTATATATATAATAAAGTATCTCATATAAGAGAAGTCATGTGATATTTAAATTTGTACATCTGATTTTCTTTACTTAATATTATGGTCTCATGATGACTCCATTTTCCTATAAATGATTCAAGTTTTTCTTTCTTTGTGGTACAGTGGTACTCCATTATGTATATATGCTACATTTTCTTTATCCATTCACCTGCTGATAGACATGCAAGCTGCTTCCAAGGTTGAACTATTATGACTTGTGTTGTTATACACATGGATATGTATATATCACTGTACTATTATGGCTTTAACTCTTTTGGGAAGATACCTAGAAGATGGAGAATATCGGGTCAAATGGAATTTCTATGTCAAGATTTTTGAGAAAACTCCAAACTGATTTCCATAGGGGTTGTATTAGTTTACACCCCACCAACAATGAAGTGTTACTTTTACTGCACAACCTTGGTAGTATTTGCTATTGGTTGATGTTTTTATGAAAAGCATGGAATTTCAATGTGATTTAATTCACATTTCTGAAATGACTGATGATGTTGAACATTTTTTCGTATGTACTTGCTATTTGTACTTCTTTCTTTGAGATGTATGTATTCATTTTAAATGCCTATTTTTTATTGTCTTTAAATTTGGGGAGGTGTCTACTTTTTTGAGTTCTTTATATATTCCAGATATTAGTCCTTTGTCTGAGGAGTTTGCAAAAATATTTTCTCAATACACTGGTAGTTTCCAAATTCACTGCATTGTCTCAATTTGCTTTGTTCTGTCTTGTTCTGTTGTATTTCTACTACCTTTAAAATTAAAAAAAAGTAATAAGAACTGTAGGAATAATAAAACCCAAAATGTGTAATTGCTAGTGTAAAAAAGACAGGAAAAGAAAGTGCTCTAAAGGATATAACTGCATGTATGTTTAAGTGTGTAAGATAGATAACCATATTACTAAATTTTTGTTGGATTGTTGAGCAGAACTGTTTGCAGTCTCACTGTTTGAATGTCTGCTTTGTATGCTTTAATTTTGTAACTTGAACAACTATTTCTAAGATGATAGTATGTAGTTTATCAACTAGTGATTTCTTACTGTTTGTTTATTTTTTTTAAATTCTGTATTATTTCTCCTTTTTTCTGTTTTGCTTGTTTTCTCTTTAAATAAAATTTTAAAAAAATATGTTGGTAGTTTCCTTTTCTGTGCAGCCTTTTAATTTTATGTGATCCCATTTGTTGATTCTTGGTATTATTTCTTGTACAACTTGGGTTCTGTTCAGAAAGTCTTTGCCTATGCCTATGTCTTCAAGTGTATCACCTACTTTCTTTTCCAGCAGATTCTGTTTTAATATTTAGATATTTCATCTATTTTGAATTCAGTTTAGTTTATGATAAGAGATATGGGTCTAGGTTCAATATTTGGAATGTGGATTGCATATTTTCCTAGAACAATTTGTTAAAAGAGGCTTTGCTACCTCCAGTAAAAGTATTTGGCCCCTTTGTCCAAGAAGATAGGCGTGTATGCCTGGAGTTCATTCTGCATTTTGTATGGTGCTCCATTGATCAACAAGTCTATTTTTTGACAGTAGTATGTTGTCATTATTACTGTAGCTTTGCAGTACATCATTAATTTTATGGCAGTGATGATCCTTGCCTTGCCCTTTTTGCTGAGTTGCTTTGGCTATTCTAGGTCTCCTCTGGTTTGTTATGAATTTTAGAAGTTATTTTTTTCTTCTGTGAGGAATGCTGTCGATACATTGGGATTGCATTAAATATGCAAAACAGTCTTGGAAGTATGGCCATTTTTGCTATATTGGCTTCTTATATCCAGTAAAATAGGAGATAACTTTCAAATTTCTGATATTCTCGTCAATCTCCTCTTTTAAAGTACTGTAATTTTCATCCCAGAGGTTGTTCACCTTCTGGATTTGATTGACTCCCAACTATTTGACTCCCTAATTTTTCTTGATGCTTTTCTGAAAGATATTATATTCCTAATTTCTCTCTCAGTGAATTTACTATTGATACTCAGTAAGAGTATTTGATTTTTTTATATGTTTACATAATTTTTAAACTATTTATTGCCATCGATTTCAGTTTATTTCACTATGACGTGATAATACGCACAGGATAACTGATTCTTTTGCATTTTGCTTAAGCATATTTTATGGTCTAGTATGCAGTCTGTTTTGCAGAAAGTCACAAATACTGCTCGGAAGAATAAGAATGTGTATCTTGATATTTTTAAGTGGAATATTCTAGAGATGTATAGGACGTCCATTTATTGGAAAGTTTGTTTCAACTCTGATATTTCTTTTTTTTGTTTTTTTGGCTAGTTGACTGTCCATTATTGATAGTGGGTATTGAGGTTTCCTATTGTAATTGTGTTAATGTTTATTGGATTTTATTGTCTATTACTGTTTTTTATGAAGTAGTGTGTACCAGTATTTGGTGCATATATGATTATAATTGTTATCTCTTCCTGTTTAATCATTCTCTTAATCAATATGTAGTGACTTTCTTTGGCTCTTCTGATGGGTCTTGACTTGAAGTCTACTTTGTCTGAAATTAGGATAGCTAATTTTCATTTGGGTTCTCATTGCCTGAAATATTGTTGTCCATCTTTGATAATTAACTGGGAGTTTCTTTTTAATTAAATATATTTATGTATATGAATATTGTTAGGTTTTGTTTCTTTGGGCTTTAGGCTTGATTTGTTCTTTTTCTAGATATTTAAGGTGCAGGATTAGGTTGTTTATTTGGGCTCATTCTGCTTTACTGATATAAGAAACAACTGCTATAAATTTCCCTCTGAGGACTGCTTTTATTGTATCCCACAGGTTCCAGTAAATTGTATTTGCATTTTCATTTGATCATATACATTGTTTAATTTATTTTTTTAATTTTACCTGTGACCCATTGGTTGTTCCACAGGTTCCTATTTAATTTCCCTATGTTTATCGAGCTTATGCAGTTTCTTTTGTCATTAATTTCCAATTTCATTGCACTATGGTCAGATAATATACATGGAGTAATTTTAATTCCAATGTATTTACTTAAAGATATTCTATGGGCTTTGTATGTTATATTTTAGAGAACATCCCATGTGCAGCTGACAAGAATATATATTCTCATGCTGTTGGGTGAAACATTCTGTACACATCTACTAAAACCATTTCTTCATAAGTTTGATTCAGATCTGTTATGTTTTTGCTGATTTTTTTGTCTAGTTGATCTCTTTGTGCCAATGGGGTGTTAAGTTCCCTTGTTATAATTGTATTACTGCATATTTGATTTTTCATTTCTATTAATACTTGTCTTAAATAGTTGGGTACTCCTACATATGGTGCATATATATTTACAATTTGTATCATTTCCTCCTGAAGTTTTCCCCTAACAAGTATGGATTGCCTTTCTTTAGTTCTTTTGATCATTTTTTGGTTTGAAGTTCAAATTACCTACAAACAGAATAGTGACCCCACTTTTTTCTGGGTTACTGTTGCATTGAATATTGTTTCCTATCTGCTGAATTTCTGTCTGTGAATTTCCTTTTGAGTTAAATGTGTTTCATGTAGACAACTTATTGTTGGATTTTGTTTCTTGGCCCATTTTGCCAGTCTGTTTGTTTTGACTGGTGAATTGAGGCCATTTGTATTAATGATTGTAGCTGATACATGTTGACTCATCTTTGTCATGTTATTTTTCTGATGTTGATTCCCTATTTTTCCCCTCTCTTTAGTTGCTTGTCCTGCTTGTTGTTTTCTTTCTGTCATTGCTCTAGGAATTGTGGTAATTTTTATCTCTTTCTAGAATATCTTGCAGTGTTCTTTGTAAGAATGGTAGGGTGGTCATGAAGTTCTTCAGGTGTGCTTTGTCATGGAAGTATCTTATTTCTCCATTGATTTTGAAAGATAGTCTTGCAGAGTACATCAGTCTGGGTTGGAACTTGTTTTCTTTCAGTATTTGAAATACTTCACTCCATGCTCTTCTTGACTTGATGTTTTGTGTTGAGAAGTCTGCCGTGACTCTGATAGGCTTTGCTTTACAGGTGATCTATTTTTTCCTCTAGCAGCTTTTAATATTCTGATTGTATGCTAAATTCCTGAGATCTTCTATATGTCAAGGTATAGATTTATTTTGGTTATGGATAGTTGGAGTTTATATGACTTGCTTATCTGCATGTCTGATTCTTTTCCCATGTTTTGGCATTTTCTGCTATTGGAATTCTACTATTGCAAATAGAGTTTTTATGTCATTTGTGTTGTCTCCTTTTTTGTTGACACCTATCAATCTTATGTTGTTTCTCTTTGCATCATTTTTCAGTTGTTCAATTTTTATTTCCTGATTCTTTGTTATTTTTAAGAGAGATTTGCTTTCATCATCAATAACCATACTCCTGTCTTTAAGGTCTGAGAGTCTGTCTTTAATTTTTTGATGCAATTTTGCCAGCTTTCAAGGGAATTTTTGATTTCCTTGATAACTCCCTGGAATCTTTTTCATGTATTCCATTTGTTCCTTGTATTGGTCATTCAAGGTTTCCATCACTTTACTATGTTTCTCTATTCTTTTATTTATGTCTTCTTTGGATATACTCACCAATTCTTTTATTATGTTTATCACGTCTGCTTTTACCTGAGAGATTATTTCTGATCTGATTTCCTTTACAGCTTCCTGGTGTTGTTTCTGTACCTCTGTTGCTTTCATTTCAGAAATTTCAGGTGTGAGATTTCCAAATTCCTCCATGTCTATGTCTCCTTGATTTAATCTGGATGAGCTAAAATTTTGAGATTTCATTTTGTTCTTGCATTTTGGCATTTTCCTGTGTTCCTCTACATTAGCCAGATGTTAAGTCCTAGTTGCTTCCTGCACTGGCAGTTCATCAAGCAGAGGGCCTCACTGAGAGTTGCAAATGCCTACAGGTCTCTGGACTCAGATTCCTGGTCCCTGTGGGCTTCAGAATGGTTCCTGCATGTGGGCAAGTCACTGGGCACAGCTTCCCTGTCACTGTAGGCCTCACTGAGTGTTCTCAGATGACTTCAGGTCTCTGGGCACAGACTCCCAGTACTTATGGGCCTCAAAGGTAGTTCCTGGGTGGTGACAGGTACCTGGGCACAGACTTCCAAACCCTACAGTCCTCAGTGAGGGTTCTCAGATGGCTACAGGTTACCAGACATGTACTCTCAGTCCCCACAGGCCTCAGAAATAGTTCCCAGGTGTGAATGGGTTGCTAGACTCAGAATTCCAATCTCCATAGGCCTCACCAAGAGTTTCCAGATGACTTAGGTTACTGGGTACAGACTCCTGGTCTCTGGGGCTTCAGAGATGGTTCCCAGGTGTGAGCAGGTCACTGGGTGCAGACTCTCAAACTCCACAGGCCCAGCGAGGGTTCCTGGATGACTGATGCATTTTGTTTCTTTATCCATTTCTTTACCCAATCTATGTCTTTTGATTGGGACACTGAGACATTTCATATCTTGCATTATTACTGAGAGGTATTGGCTTATTCCTGTCATTGCTTTATTTTCCTGTCACTGATTAATTTATTTTTCTCCTTTTGATTAGTTGCTCATCACAACAGGGTATTCTTTTTTTTTGAGATACTAGAATTGTTTACTTGAGTAGTATTCCCTTGAGATTTTTTTGTAAAAATGGTTTGATGGTGATGAATATCTTGACATGCTCCTTGTCATAGAAATAACTTATTTCTAGGTCCATTTTGAAAGAAAATTCTACAATAAACATAAGTTTTGGTATGATGTTTTTATTTTTCAAGAATTGATATGTTTCATTCCAAGCCATCCTGGCCTATAATGTTTGTGTAGATAAGTCTATTATAATTCTAATGGGTTTACCTTGACCTGTGATTTGCTGCCTTTCTCTACCAACTGTTAAGACTGTGTTCCTGTGATGAACTTCTGGTACTTTGGGTATACTGTGACATAGGTAGTGACTATTCAGGGTTCTGTATCCCTCACTTATATCTATGTTTCATTCCCTATATTTAGGAAGCTTTCTACCATTATTTCTGTGAATAGGATTTTTATGCCAATTGTTTTGTCTTCTGTTATTTCATTTATTCTAATTATTCTTATTCTTTTTTGTGCTACCTAAAAGCTGTCTGATCCATTTTGCATGGCCTCTTTTGTTAAGGTATGTTTGAATAGTTGGCCTTCAAAAGCATCATTATCTTTCAGTTCTGAAATTTTGTCCTCATGTTGGTCACTTTTGCTACCTATACTTTCATTATGATTTTTATAGTCCTCCATTACTGATTGAAACCTTTTCATGGACTCAAATTCTTTGGTAAACTGATTATGTTCTCTATCACTGCATTTAGCTCATGAAGTTTTTTTGTTCATTTTGTTTTGTGAGACAAGTTGTCATTTTATAGCTGAGCCTGGCCTTGAACTCACTGTGTATCCCAGGCTTCCCTCAAACTCAGAGATCTCCTGTCTCACGCTCATTAAACTTTTCATTATTGTTTTTGAAAAGCTCTTATGTCTCTACCTTTTAAAACCAAGAAACCACTTTAGTTGTTTCCTTTTTTAATTCATTTTGATTAATGCATATTTACCATACATAATTATCACATTATTCTTCATAGGGAATTTGTACCTGTACATAATATGCCTTAATTTTCCCCCATTCTCCTCTCCTCACTTCAATTCTTCTTCTCCTCCCCATTTACAAAAGCTTTGTTTCCATTTTTCCCTTCCTTTGTTTTTTTTTTAAATCCCTTTTACTTTCCTTACCTTCCGCTGGCACCCTTCCTTGTTCACCTTTCCATTTGAACATGTTTTTCCTACTTCCCAATATCAATCTTGCATCTTTTTAGTTACTACTTCCATTATCTGTTTAATTATATCTTCTCTGAAGTTGCTGATTACATTTTTTATCTATTTTCTAAACTTCTCTGTTATCCTTTCATGTAATTTTGGTGTGTGACTTATCTATTTTGCTGCTTGGTACTCCCTGGATTGGTTTGGGATGAGCTGGAATATTCATAAGGCCTTTTGTTGACTTTGTTTCTCATCTTATATTGTTTCTTTGTTTTATGCTTAGGTTTTCGAGTGCTTATAATCTAAAGACCTTGTCAACAGTATAGTTATCTCTTTGCTTCTCAGAGCTGTGCTCTAGACATGGTTAAAAGTAAGCCTTTGCCAGATCCTCAATATCTGACCTCATTTGTTAACTTGGGAGTGGGTGTGTAGGGTTTTTAGTCCAATCAGCAAGTTCTCTGGGAATGTTCTCAAGTATTATTAATGTCACAAAGGTAATCTGAGAATTGGTTAAAGTGAATTAGTGACAATTATGTGACTGTTAACACCAAGTGGATCATCCACAGTACTGTCATCCAAGAAAAACTGTATTAACATTACATAGGAACCAATTCTGCACTATTCATAATCCTAGGGGAGAAAACTGTAATTATAAAATAAATATTAAGACAACCAAAGTATTAAATTACAACTAATACACACTAAATATGAAAGCTATATCTCCATTAATGTTACACAACAATTCAACAGTAATTCTAAACAGAATTCTAACAATCAGAAGATTCACAAAGATTTTTGGTTATACTATTAAAGATATATTCTTTGGGAATCAGAGAAAACAAGAGGAAAACTTTGAAACCTTAAACTTTATGATGTGAAAAAAAGAGAAAAGAGGTACAACATAGACTATTGGAAGTAGAAAGATGTTTTCAAAATTAGGTAAAGGTAAGAGAAAAAATGATGAGAAGTAGATGATAAAGAAAAAGAGGGAGAAAAAAGAAAGTAAAAATAAGAGAGACAAATTAAAGGGAGAAAAAATAAAAAGGTGAAAAGGAAAAATAAAGAAATAAAAGAAATAAGAAGAGATAACAAGTAAGGAAAAAAGACAAAGGAAAATTCCCCAGGCCTCAATAAACTGGTGAAAAGAAAGGAGAAAGAAAAGAGGAGAAAAAGAAAAAGACCAAAACCACACTTCAATACAATATACACAATCAAATAAAACCAAGAAATCCCCTACAGCCCTCAAAAACACAAAGTGAAACAAAACCAATAAAAGAGAAATGTCTTCATTTTTAAGGCACAAGTTTCTTCTGGAATCTACAATTTTGTGCCAGTGTCCAAGACTAGACAGGTCCCTGCCCAGGCTGGTAGATAACGAAGTCTGAACCCAGATCTGTGCTGGATGCAGGTACTAGCAGGTCATAAGATTAGGGCATGAGCTCCAATTTTATGACTTTCAATGCAGGGCAATTCAGCCAGAGCCTGGGCTCTAGCCCTGGGGTGTGGGCAAGAGGGGGTCTCTTGCCAAAATGATTGCAGCTCCCTCACCAGGGCTGTCTCCTGTGGCTATCCCTTACCCAGTTACTATGGGAACACAACACTGGGAGCACTAAATTGAAGTGGGACCATAGGTACTCTGAGTCCTGGGCTCAGACTATCAGCCCACTCCTTGAATGGTGTCAGACCAAGTAATCTTTCCAGGGGGTATTCTGTATGTTTTGGGCTGGAGTTACTCATCTACTGGTGATTTCACTGCTGCATTTCTCCTTCAGAATTTTTAAAAATTTAATCTCCAAATTATGAAGTATCTGATTAAATTTCTAGAGTTTCTTGATTTAAAGTTCAATTTATTTACAACACTTTTCTTCTTGTCTTTAAATCATTTAATAAATGAGTTCTGCCTTTTTGAAATAATAAACCAATTTAATACTACTACAGAATTGGTATCTTCAACATTTTATCCTTGACGTTATATCTATTGTAACCACTAGTGCAAGTTTTATAAGTATCATGGATTATCTGTGTCAACAATGGTTAAGATAAAACAGACTGAGTTTGCCCTGTCCCGTTATATTCTTTTTCCATTTTTGTTTTTGTTTGGGGGGTTATCTGGGATTGAATTTACAACTGTGCATTTGCTATGCAGGTACTTATGCATGCCGAGCTATATCCTCACCCCCTCCCATTATATTCTGTCCTAGAACGCTACCCTCTCTTTAACAATAGCTTCTGGGGGCAATTTACTAGACATGGCTATAAAGCATCAATATGATTTCCTTGTGGAAAGTTGTAAAGAATACTTGAGGGGGGGAATCACTGATAATAACAGGAAAGAAGAAAATAATAGTTAAAATATTTATAATTAAATATTTCAGAATAGGCTCCTCTATGAAGTTATTCGATTATATTTTCTGCTTGCACATGAAAATAATTGTTCGTAATATTTGTGTGATTGATAATGGGGGATCCCATAAAGTTACATAATAAAAATTTTTGTTTTATATATAAGCCAAAGTAGTAACATAATATTTGGTTTACAGGCGACCTGGTAATTAAACTTTTTTTGAGACAGGATCTCACTATGTAGTTAAGGGTGGCTTTGAACATACTGTGTAGTTCAGGCTGGCCTCAAACTCGCAGTGATATTCTTACCTCAGCTTCTAGACTGCTGGGACTACAGCCTTGCTCCACAATGCCCAGTTAAAATTTCATTTTAAACTCCAGTTAACTGAGAGTTACATCCAGTACATTTCTTGCTGAATATTCTCGTCTCTCATTTGTATTTCTTTGTCTACATTGGAAGTATTTGGATGAGAAGGCAAACAATAATTTTTCGTTGCTGTTACTTTTGTTTTTTTTCTTTTTTTTATTTTTAAGACAAGGTCTCACTATGTAGTTCAGACTGGCCTTGAGCTCACTATGTAGCCCAGGCTCACCTTGAACTTGCAGTGATCCTCCTGTCTCCTTCTCCTTAGTGCTGGGATTATAGGCATGGGTCACCACACCCAGCTTGCAATCATGCTTGAATTTTAAAAGTTCTGTTTAATTATTTTCAAAACAATCCTCAATAAAAGATATTACAAAGAACAAAAAGTGAGTGTGCAAATATATGAGGGGAATTGGAGTGACTAACATTTGTTGAAACAAAATTCTTTATACATTATATTTTTGCACCAAGGGTGGCAGAAAGTAAGGGATAGCAAGCATATATGAACATTTAAAAGTTTTGTCAAAATGAGGTGAGAATAAAGTCATGATTTGTACAAGACATTAAACAAATACAAATTCTTCTGGACAGAAGAAAGTCTATATTAAAGATTGTGCTTATTTGTGATGTGTAGATAGGGCCATACCTGGATTTCTCTGACTTCAGCCAGTTAAATTACTTTAATGAGTACTGAGGTAGATGCCATTCAAAGCAGTCATTTATTAATTCAATGATAAGGTATTGAACATATACTACCTGCCAACCAAAAACTAGTATAAGCACTAGGAATATACGAGTGAACAGAGATAGAGACCTGTACTTAAATTTTAGTGAGTGAAGACAGTCTATAAATAATAATTAAAATTAATAAATGTTTTCATTGAATGTTGGGAAGTAATAAAGGAATATCAAAGTCAGGGTAAGCTTGATGGTGAGTATAGAGAAGTGGGGGTGGTGGGGGAGGAAGTTGCATATTATAAAAGAAAGTCAGAATATCCCTCGCTGAAGTGATGTTGGATCAAATATTTGAAGGTGATTAGGGACTAAAACATGTAAATTATCAGTGTGGAAGAGGATTACAAGCCAAAGAAAAATCCCAGGCTAATACTTAGGCATACTGTGTGTGTTCCAGCAACAGCAACGTGTCCAGTATGGCTGAATGAAGGGAGTAAAGGAGAAGAGATCAGGAGATGAAGTCATAGCAGGATACCAGTTGTATATGATCTTGTGGGTCATTTCAGGGTCCTGAGATTTCATTATCAGTACGACAAGGTGAACCAGTCAGTATACTTTTTGTAACTGTCAGGCAAGAGATGATGATTGCTCACACTAAAACAGTAAAAGTGAGTGTTGAGCCCTGAACTTCTAAAAATACTTTGAAATTGGAGCTAAGTTGATTCTCTGGTGCATTGCTTTTGTGAATCAGAGGAGGAGAATTAACCAAGATAACCTTAAAATTTTTGGTCTGACCAACAGGAAGAATGAAGTTGCCATCAGTTGAGATGGGGAGAACTGTAGATTTTAATGAGGTATCAGGAATTTAACTTTGAAAACTGTACATTTGAGACGTTAATTGTATTTACATGTGCAGATATGGAGCATGCATTTGAATAGATGCAGAGATACTGATTTGCATCATTGGCATATGGAAATTACTTAAAAGAGTAAGTAAAGACAGCAAAGACAAGCATGTTCAAAGACTAAGTCTCGGACACTCCCGTATTCTGAGATTAGAAAGGAAGTAGATAGATGAAACACAAAAACTAAGTAAGGAGCTACAGACAGAGTAGGGTTAAATGCTGTATATCCATTTCTGTGTCTCCAACACCATCCCTCCATCTATCTCCCTTCCTCTCTCTGCATTCCCTTCCTCCTCATCCTCATCCTATTTTCACTTCAAGCCACTTCTTTTGATGGGGTACAGTTAGGGATTGAAAGAACGTTGCATGTTGAGAGCAACTCATTGTAACAGCAGGGGAAATTTACAGCGAGTTTGTTTAGGATTACTGGCACATGGTGATAATAAAATACACACCAACTTTTAATCTGCCTTATTTGTTTATACCTCTGCAGAGGAGATGCTTGCTTCTTTATTAGCAGCACCAACAGTAGACTGCTGGCATGGCCCCAGTTGTCACACACTATTGAGTATGTACTGCATACTCTGCTTTAAAATATGAAATAATTAAAGAATCTTGAATTTGTTCTCATGTATTCACTTTTCTTTTTGAGACAAGGTCTCACTATGCAATTCAGGCTGGTCTCAAACTTGAAAGGATCCTTATGCCTCAGCCTCCTGAGTGCTAGGATTACAGGAGTGCGCCACCACACCCAGCTCTGAATTCACTTTTTTGCATACTGATTGTAATCTACCCTGGTTTCTCTTAATTGTAACTAGCAGCTTCACTCACCAGTTTTCCTTGGAGCTGATATGCAGACAGATGCTTTCTGAGATGACATACCTGTCCTGTCCCCAGCTTTCTTATAAGCATAAGTATCTCTTTAAAATAACACTGGGTTATGATTAGAAAAATCAGGAGTTTTGATTTTTCAAATACATTTTGTTTTGATGTTTTGTTTTAACTGTATCTCTTCTTATCTTCATAAACATACTACATATCTTCTCAGCTTCCTTCATATATCTGCAAGTTTCCTTTCAAATGCTCTATAAGCTATTACTTATGAGATTCTTAAAATAAACCTGGGTAGAAAATTTAAACAGTAAAAATCTGAAAGTAGCTTTTCATTCAGAGATTTATAAAATCTCAATATATTTCAAGGAACTCATAGATTATTCAATCAAGAACCAATATCCCATATGACTGAGAAACCAACAAGAACAATAGTAGCCTTCTAAGAAAAAAAAACCCTGGAATCTGCCCTGACAGTGGTGTGCTGGATACTAGTACAACATCCTGGTGTGGGTCACATGTCCAACATTTTGCTATGCTGTTGATTTAGGTGAGCAGATAAACTATTTTGGATAGTCAGCTGCAGGGGGAGATGAGGGTAACTAAAGATGCTGTGGAGAAAACAGGGATGATTGAAAAGGTCATCTATAGGAAACACGACTCTTCAAATGCAATACTGCTGGGCTCAGCTAGAGAAGGGCAATTGGAATTGATATCCAGTGGCTTTGCCATAGCAAGAGTCTGTCTGCAGTGTTATGATGATAAAATTGCAAGCACTTAAGGAATAACAGAGCACTGTGAGGCATGAGAGAAGAATGAAAAGCAGGAAGTGGGCATAACCTTTATATGAACTTAGGCAAAGTTTTGAACTCTGAGGAGCAAACACTGAGCCTTTAGAATCAACGAGAGAAAATCCATCCACAGAAGATTAAGAAAAACTTCTATATGTACAATACTAATCTAGGTGCTTTGCCTGATGCAGAAATAATGCTTAGTCTTTCTCTCTGGAATGCTTATAAGCTGACTTCTTCATCAGAATAAACAAAACAAAAACTATGAATAGGAACTAAGAAAAAGACTTCCACTATATATTATCCTCAAGCAATAGAGATGATAGGTGATGGGAACATAAAAACAGGACATCTGTGTCTGCCTAGAGCATATGGTACATGCTCTAATATTTTGTCTTTTAATAGAAAACCAAGAAGCATGTCAAAGGAAGACATGATGAATTTTCCAGCATCTTTTCCCAAAGTGTTCTAGCTTCTTATAGAATCCCTGTTTTGTCATTCATATATTTATCAAATGAGTTTATTGTAATTTCTAAATTTAAATTTAACTGATGCTACATTTTTTATTCAGATATTTTCAAAATGTATATCTGACCATTTAAAATAACATGGCCATTTCATCAGTTTTATATTTAATGATTTTGATCATGGGAATGCCCTTCATTTACTCGTGTTTTAAAACTTGAATAAACATGTACTCTCCCCTTTAACCAGTCTATACTCATAATATTTGCAGCAAAGATCTTATGTAGAATACTGATATCACAATAAAGTGATTTATTTCATATTTTATATGCCCTGTGAGTCCTTAAATGCTCAGATCAAATACCTTCTCTGCATTCTCTGATTATTCCCAAAGTGATTGCCTACTGTATTTTTCTGTGATATTTTTACAGTCTGTTTAGGTTTTTACTAAATCACTTTATATATGCATATGTCATATTTTCCAGCCAGGTGAACAATTTTTTTTGAGGGCTGGCCACTCATTTCTAGATATTACTTTATGACATGTTTGATTTAGGGTACACACTCAGCACTATGGAGAACAAAATAGAAATATGTTGAGGTAGAGAATATAGGTCCATTTCGGAGTCTTTCATGTTAAAAAATAAAACATTAAGTGATTGAAACAAATACATATGGCTTGTAGGCTACCTATTTATAATTGCTGTTCTAAACTAAGCTGATGGATTTGAGAATGGCAAAGACAGAGTATGCTAGAAAGGTTGAATTAGGTGACAAACACTAGCTCCATGTATGAAGGAAAGGAAACTGACATCAAAAATATGCTGGGTTTTTAACCTGAGAACAGAGAACATGATAAGAGAATATATCACTGAATAGTGGTGATGTACCTAGTCTGGGTAAGGGTGATAAGTTAGGTTCACAGGTACATTGATGGCCAAATTCTTGGCAAATACATCAATGTAAGGCCACTAATCTGAGCGGAACAAGATAAAAGTCTTTGAAATTCAAGAGATATTCAAATAAAGGCTGAAGGAGAAGGGCAAACTGGGAAGATATAGGTCTAAAACACTGGATATATCTTCACTATACCAAGCTTCGCCAAATCATGTCTTTACTTCAAAGACTTATTTCAGCATGTTCAGTTACTCTGTTGTATTAGGCAAATACTTCAAATTGAGAGAACCTCTCTTTAAAATTATATTTACTTCTATTTTCAATAAGCTAGCTTCAAGTTTTGTTGCATGCTTTTACCATGAAAAAGAAGGTGTGTGTGTGTGTGTGTGTGTGTGTACAAGTGTACAAGTATATGTAGGATTTGAGTGGTGACTAAAGCACTGAGGTTCATTCTAGGAGAGGCAAGACTAAGATGTTAAACCAGATACTAGGACTCCAAGTCAAAACATGTAAGATTCCACATGTGGTACACACCAAGTATAGTAGTACTTCAGTTCATGACTTAATTCATTGCACATTTCTGGGGACAATGTTCACATTTGTATTCATGTGGGGAAGATTGCCTTGGTCATGTTCCTCAACTGTCCTGGAATTCACAAATGGAAGCAAAATTTTGTCAAATACCTCTATGTGCAAAACAAATTAATCTCAAAAGAAGCATTCATGAACTGAGGTACCACTGTATTTAGCAAGAGAGAAAGAAAGAGATAGGTTACTAAAGGAGGAGTACAGAACATTTAGAAAATGTTGTGGAATTTGTCTAGATGCTCCCCCAAAGATTCATGCAGTGATATTTTGGGCTTTTTGGAGGTGAGTGGATCTAAAGTGTGTGATACTAGGATTGATTCATGGTACAATGGTAGGGTTATGGGTGCTGGGATTAAGAGTTTGAGTCTTATCTGCCTAAGGGCAGGTAGCCCAGACACAATACAAGAGACAAAAAGAGGGTTGTCACTTGTTGTTTTCTTGCTTTTGTTGCCTCCTGGCTGCTATGAACTGTTTCTCTGCTATGATGCCCTTCTGTCATGTCACCCTGCCTTGGAACCAGCCAATTATGACCTGAAACCTTTACAAATTGTGAGCTAAATAAAGCTGTCCTTCTTTAACTTTTGGTATCAGGCATTTTTTCTCAGCAATGAGAAAAGTAACTGAGGCAGAATTCAAATAAAATAATGAAAGATAAAAAAGTGAGAAAGGCAAAACAGAAAGGGGATCAAAGGCAAAATAATGTCCCTAAAGTAATAATTATATAAAGAAAATGTGTTTTATATTCACTGGAGTACTATTTTGCCATAAAAAAGGATAAACTTGAGACATTTATAGGTGTATTGGCTTTCTCTTGTTGAGACAAAATACCTGATACCCAAAATTAAGGAAGGAAAGGTTTATTTAGCTCATAGTTTGTGGAGGTTTCAGTCTATACTCTGCTGGTTCAAAGGTGGGGTGGTATGGCACAGGGACAACCATTTATGGTGGCAGAAGACAGAAAAAGCGCCAAGGGCAAAAGTCGAGAAGCATGTGAGAGAAGACTCTTTCTGTCCCTTATATCATATGTAGGCTATGCACCCTAGGGTGAATGTAACGCACCCGTAACCCCATGATTGGTTCGTGAATCAATCACAAACTCTATAAGCTCACCCCCATGACTGCATGAGGCTTTAGGGGGGGGGACAACTAGACAAAAACCATAACAACAGGTAATTGGATGACATTGACACCATACCATTAAGTGAAATAAAATAGAACCATATGCTCAACATTGCAGTTTCTCTGATGTGAGAAATTGCTTCTGTAAATAATGGCTAAAATATATAAAAGATATTGTGAAATAGGAGAAAATGTTCAAATGCAAAGTGGAACTAGGGAAGTAGAGCAGGAAAAGAAGGATGGGAAAGCAATGAGAGAAAAAGGGAAAAAATGCAAACAAAGATTTTATAAATAAGGAGAAGAGGGGTTGAAGGGATGAGAGTGGAATGAGAATAAAAGCAGAATCAAGGTATATCATTCACACACACACAAAATCCCTAACATTCAAGATACAGGTACAAATTCCATATGATGAATGGGATAATTATGTATATCTAAAATGTACCAATAAACTTAATTTTAAAAATGCTTTCCCCCACCAAACAAAAGGCACAAGAACCAGCACAAGCAATAACTAAACACAGAGGAACAATGCATATGCAAACAATCACCCTAGCAATCTAAATGAATGATAGCAAAAGGTTCTTATTAGGGACCAGCAGCAATTACAGCTGAACTGAATTGAAGACTTAGTCCAGTGGTACTAAAACATGTGCATCTGTATTATGAGAGAAAGACAGAGATAGAGAGAGACAGAGATAGAGACAAAGAGGAGGTGCTTATTTCAGATATCTGTATCTATTCCAAGGGGAATCTATTTCTGGGGAATTTGAAAGTTTAATAGACATCTTCAAATAATGTGCATGGAGATTTCCAGAGTGCACAGTTATGGAAACTTTAAATTAGGAGGCAATGTACTAATAGAATTCACTATCAGATTTTTTTAAATTTCAATTTTACTGAATGCTACTACAGTAATAATCTTTTTGAAGTAATTTTATTTAAGTATATTGCTCCTCCATGGTAGAACTTAGGAGGCTGCACAAGAAAGCAATTTGCCTACCCTCTTGGTAAATGCCTCCCATGAGCCAGAAGGAAAACCAGTCAGTGGCTCCCATGAGCCTACTGGAGCATGGGCTGAGAATCAAACATCCCATTCCTCCCTCCTACCCCCTCCCATTAGCAACTAGGGACTGAGCATCTCTTGGGAGGATGACCATATGCAATATAGCAAATGTGGGGGATTTCCTTCTATCTTCTGTTTGAAGGCAAATATTGTTTTCAGTGTTTTGTTAAGATTAATTGTTTTGCTCTATTCAATATTCTCTTTCAACTGGTTTTATGTTCTGTTTTAGGTTTGATTTTGCTATAACTAATTGAGTAGACAACTATTGTGAAGATAATGAGATAAACTATGGTACCTATTACTGTTATCCCAGTATCCTGTGTGAAATTTTGTACCTTTTCACTCAATTGTCTCGATTTGTTCTATCTTGTTCTCTTGTATTTTTACTACCTTCAAAATAAAATTAAAGCCTTTCCTCTGTGTGTCCAGTGCAGGCAGAGAGAACCAGAAGAAGACCCACCTCTGCCTGCTGGGCACTGCCACCAGAAGGCCATATTCTACAGGTGGCCAGTGTAGGGTGAGAGAACCAGCAGATCCACCTTCACCTTCATGGAGCTGCCACTGGAAGGCTCCTTCCTGCAGGCAGCCAGCAGGAGCAGGGACACACAGCCAGGTAAGCCCTGTGCATCTGTAGACCACCATTTGAGGCCCTTTGGGTCCCTCAGACAGCCATCATCCACTAGCAGAATCAGACAAACACACCCCTGTGTGGCTACTACAATTGTGAGAGTCCCAGTGTAGATATACAGGCTGTGAGAAACAGCCCCACCTACATGCACCCCTGATCACCAGCGAGGCCCCAGTGTAGCTGCATAGCTCTGGAGAAGCCCACTGCATACCATTCTACTTCTCTGTAAATCTGGAATTAGAGGAACCCAAGTGCCTGTCCCATCTCCCTACACTTCCTGGGGGCATGCAACGTGGGAAGTACCTGGGACCCCACAACCATTTGCTGGGAAGAACCCAGGAGAATGTCAAAATGAAGGAGTAAAAGGCCAACTCAGACCTTTAGCCCACATACATTAAGATTGACAGATACAGTTATGGAAGAAAATGAAAGTCATACACGTGAAATCTCTGAGAGGATAGCAACTGAAGTAAGGAAACAACTTCATGAGATTGTAAAAGCAGTCATTTAACAAACAATGCCTCAGGTAAAAGAAGAAATCACAAACATACTGAAAGAATTGTTCAGCAGGTCTAAAGAATACATAGACAATAAAGAGGAGCACAGGAAAACGATGGATACCTTGAATGAATGTAGAAAGGAATTACAATGCATGAAATAGATTCAAAGAGATAGCCAGGAAATTAAAAATTCAATTGAAAACTGGCAAAACTGCTTGAAAGAGACTGAAGACAGACTTTCAAACCTTGAAGACAGTATTGTACCTAGTGATCATGAAAGGAAAGATCACTTAAAAATAACATGGAATCAGGAAATAACTCATTACCTGTAAGATGATACAAAGAAGCATAATTTAAGAGTGATAGGTATCAAAGAAGAAGCAGGAGTCAACACAAATGAAATTAAAAGGATATTCACAGAGGTAATAGAAGCAAACTTCCCAAACATGGGAAATGGATCTTGCATGCAAATGAGTGAGGCACATAGGACTCCAACTAGCCATAACAAAAGTAAATCTACACCCAGACATATAATAATCAAGATCCCAGAAATTCAGCACAAAAGCAGAATATTAAAAGCTGTTACAGAAAAGAGATCAACTATAATGGAAAACCAATCAGAATCACAGCAGACTTGTCAACACAAACCATCAAGTCAAGAAGAATTTGAAGTGTTTAAAAACCTAAAAGAAAACAACTTCCAACCCAGACTGATCTACCAAGCAAAACTATCTTTCAAAATTGATGGAAAAATAAGATACTTCCATGATAAAGAAAAACTGAAGGAATTCATGACTACCAAACCAACCCTACATGGAGTGCTAAAGAATATTCTAGAGAGAGATAAAGACCATAGTTACAGGAACAGCAGCAGAGGAGGATCGCCAAACAAGACAGGCAATGGAATGAAGGGGAAAAGTGGAGGGCCAACAACAGGAGGATAGTATGGCAGAGACAAACCAAAATATGCTGGCTGTAACCACTAATGTAGATGGCCTCAGGTCAGCAATAAAAAGAAACACAGGGAGAGTGGAGCAAGAAACAAGATCCATCAATATACTGTATATAAGAAACACATCTAACTGGAAAGGAAATTCATGGATTGAAAATCAAAGGAGAGAAAACAATTGTTTCCTGTGACAGGAGACAAAAAAAATCAAGAGTAACTTTCCCATCAAGCACAGAATGGATAAGAAAGATACGGTATTTTCATGCAGTGCAAAGCTACCCAGCTATAAAGTAGAATAATCTCAAGGCTCCGGTAGGTAAATGGATGCAACTGGAGATCATGTTCATGGCTGAAACAATTAGAACTCATATGCATAAACCCTACTATAAGAAACAGAAGGAGTTAATGGGATGCAAAAGCAAAATAGTTAATGTAACAGTAAAGGAGAGGAAACACCTGGGAGGGAAGATGGAAACTACTGTCAATTTCTTATTGTCTTATCTTGAAATCTTGCACTATTTACATAATTTTGTTAAGTATGGCTTTGTTCTGTCTTATTTTGTTAGATTGTATGCTGTCAGATGGTAGGGGCAGCAATTTTGAATATTTTATGGTAATCATGGTTACCTATTACATTGCTTTGAATACTTATAATGCTTTAATTCATTGGTTTGATTGGTTTTATTCTGTTTTGTTTGATTTTATTATGTGTGATGGTATGAACAGCTATTTTGAAGAAAACCAGACATTATGGCAGCTATTGATGATTTACTATCACCTTGTACTTAAGTCCTACCATGCTTTTGTTCTTATGTTTTGATTGGTTCTATCCTGTTGTGTTTTATTTGAATTCATTATGTGTGATGGTATAAACAAAATTTTTAAGGAAAATGAGATATTATAGTAGCCATTGTTCATTTCTATTATTTGGTTTTGAAGTCCTGTGATGCTTTCATTTTCTTTAATGGTTTTATACTATGTTGTTATGTTTGATATTATTGTGTGTGAAGGTATGCTGAACTATTTCAAAGAAAAGAGACATTATGGTAGCTCCTGTTGATATTTGGTTGTCTTGTGAAGTGCTGTGTTGCTTGCATTGTTCTGTTCTGATTTGCTGTGTTCTGTTCTCTCTTGTTTTATTCTCTCTAAAATAAAAACAACTTTAAAAATTTTAAAAAGTATATCTCTTCTAAATGTGAAATATTTTATAAAAAAGTTATTCCTCTAATTCTATAGGAACTGTTATTTTATAAATAAAAAGGGATACAATGCAAAGAAATAGTGCTTTAGAATTGTGCGTATCACTACAGAAAGTTGTGACTATTGGAATAGAAAGACCAGAAATTTACCCAAAAGGTGAAAATGACTAAATGGAAAGGCAAAATGCAATCCCAAACATCTAGCCCATCAGGGGCAAGTGCAGGCAATAATGAAATAGAGGACCCTAAAATTCATACACCAGAAATCTCTGAAAAGATAGCAAATGAAGAAACAAATCTATGAGACTATAGAGGAACTCAAAGTAGAAAAAATTAGAACTCAAATTAGAAATTTTGTCTTATGTAAAGACAAAAGTAACAACCTTAGTAAATGACTTGCTCAACGTAACTAGAGAACAAATAGATAAGAAACTACAAGAGCATGGGAAATTGATCGAAACTTTGAATGAACAATGCAGAAAACAAGCAGAATCTATGAAACAAATTGAAAGAGATATGCAAGAAACAAGAAATTATATTGAAAGCCTGCAAAGCCATTTAACTGAAGCTGAGGATAGAATTTGAGACCTTGAGGACAAGATTGCAGATAGCGATCTTGAAAGGGTAGAACTTATAAAAACAGCAAAGCAGCATGAGATGACAATCAAGCAGCTACAAGATGATGCCAGGAGAAACAATGTTAGAGTAATACGCATTAGTGAGGAGGCAGGAGACAATGCAAAGGATATAGCTAAGATGTTCACAGAAATAATGGCAGAAAATTTCCCAAACTTGAGGGGAAAATTGGATATACAAATAAGTGAGGCATATAGAATACCACACAGTCACAATCAACATAAACCTGCACCCAGACATATAATAATTAAGATCTCAGACAGACAGCATAAAAACAGAATATTAAAAGCTGTTAGAGAAAAGGCACAACTCACCTATCAAGGAAAGCCTATTAGAATCACAGCAGACTTCTCAGCACAAACCTTCAGGTTAAGACAAGCTTGGAGTGAAGTAATTCAAGCACTAAAAGAAAACAACTTTCAACCCAGACTGATGTACCCAGCAAAACTGTCTTTCAAATTTAACGGAGAAACAAGATACTTCCATGACAAAGAACAATTAACAAATTCATATCCACCAAACCAACCTTAGAAACAGTACTGAAGGACACCCTATGTAGAGAAAAAAATGACCACGATCTCCAGAACAACAACAGAAAGAAATCACCAGGTAGACAAGAAATAAACAAGGGGAAAAAGCAGGAAACTAACAATAGTAACACAACATGGCAAAGTCAAGCCTGTACAGATCAGTGATATCCATAAATGTAAATGGACTCAATTCACATATCAAAAGAAACAGATTGACAGAATGGATCAAGAAACAGGATCCCCCCATATTCTGTGTACATAAATGCATCTGACTCAAAAAGAAACTCATACATTAAAAGTCAAAGGATGGAAAACAGTATTCCATGCAGTAGGAACCCAGAAAAAAAGCAGGGGTAACTGTTCTACTTGTAGACAATGTGAATTTCAAACCTAAAATGATTAAGTAGACAAAGAAGGTCACTATATTTACAGTGTTCCACCCAACCACATCAGAATACACCTTCTTCTCAGCTGCCCACAGGACATTCTCCAATATAGACCATATATTACCCCATAAAGCATTCTTAAGTAAAGGCAAAGCTACTAAAATTATCCATGAATACTAGTGAACCATAGTGCACTGAAATTTGGAATTGATTGCAAAATAAATTGCAAAACTGGCCTAAATACCTGGAAATTAAATAATCTTTTGAACAACCAGTGGGCTACAGATGAAATTAAAGAAGAAACAAAGCAATATCTACAATTCAATGAAAATGCAGAAACAACCTATTGTAATCTGTGGAATGCAATTAAAGCTGTCTTAAGAGGGAAATATATAGCAATAAATTGTAATATTAAGAAAACAGAACAAGCACAAATAAACAATCTAATGCTTTGTCTCAAGCATCTCAAAAAAGAAGAGCAATTTAACCTAAAGCTCATAAAAGAGATTGTAAAGATTAGAGCAGAAATCAATGCAATTGAAACTAAAAAAACAATACAAACAATTAATGAATCAAAAAGCTGTTTTTTTGAGAGAATAAAAAAAATTGACAAACCTCTAGCTAACCTTATAAAGAAAAAGAAAGAAAAAACCCAAATTCATGCAATAAGTACCAAAAAGAGAGAAATTACTACAGATCCCATGGAAATTCAAAAGTTCATAAATGCCTACTTTGAAAATCTCTGCTCACATAGAGAGGAAAACAGAGGAAATGGACAGATTTCTAGAAACATATGAACTACCAAAGCTCAACCAAGAAAATATAGCAATTTTGAATAACCCAATATCAGCTATTAAAATTAAAAACATAATTAAAAACTTACCAATAAAGAAAAGCTCATGTTGTGATGGATTCATACCTGAATTCTATAAGCAATTTAGGGAAGATTTGATGCCAATATTCCTTAAACCCTTCAATGAAATTGAAAATAAAGCAATCTCCCTAAATCATTTGTGGAGGCAAGTATTACTCTGATACCAAAACCAGAGAAAGATACAACCAAAAAGGAGAACTAGGAGATTGAACAAGATGGCGGACTGGTAGGTAGCAGGAGACCCTCTCTGAGAGAGACAGCTCAAATGCCAGAATAAAACACCCTGGAGAGACCCAAACAGATAGAGATGGACTCTCACAACCCAGGGAAAAACTAAACCGCAAAAAACCGCTCAAATATGAGGTCCTGGGACTACCATCAGAGAAGCTAAGGTCAGCAGGCACGGCGCCCTCCTCGAGCCGCCTGAATTCCTGCCTGACCTGAACAAGAGATCCGCACCGTAGCGACTGGCTTGAGCCGCCGGTGCGCAGAGCTGAACAGCCCTACATCCAGCTCGCCCGGACCAGCACTGCGCTTGACCGACCCAGAGGCACCGTGAATTCCCATCGCAACCGCTCTGAAGTCTGAGGTCGGGGAGTCCTGAAGTTCTCGGGATGGGCATTGGCACGTGGTGAGTGGTGGGAATGGGACCCTCTCACAGGAAAGGGATAACCGACTGGACAACATGTTGGATTTGGGCAGGACAGCCCTAACTCCATAAGGAAGTGGCTTCAGCTGGTTGCTCCCCT
>PVJX010006511.1:0-77190 GCA_004027295.1 Dolichotis patagonum | reverse complement strand
AGGAATAAATGTTACATAACAACGAGATACTACATTATGCCCTTCTGTAAAGCAAAAAGATTAAAAGTTAAAATTCTTAGTGATTGTTTTGAAACAGAGAACTGGTATTCTACGTTGCTGGTGGAAATGTGAAGAATCAGCAGCATTTTAGAAATCTATTTGCTGCTATCACTACAATTGAAAATTACATGCCTTGTGACCTAACAGCCCCGTTCCTGGGGATATTTCCTATGAAATAAAATCACACACATAAGGACAAATGTGTGAAGACATTTGGTGCAGCACTGTTCATAGAGGTGAAAAATGAAAACAAATGGAATTATCATTAATCGAGGAATAGCTAAATAAATCACTGTGCAACCACACCATGGAATATTATGGCACTGAATTAGACACATGCTATGGTTTTAATATGGATGGTACACTCCAAAACTCATGTCAACACGTACCTGTAATCCCAGCTACTTGGGAGGCTGAGGCAGGAGATCAAAAGTTTGAGGCTAGCTTGGGTAATTTAACAAGACCCAGTTTCAAAATAAATAGGACTGAGTGTATAACTCATTGTGAGGCCCTGAGTTGAATCCCTGCTACCACAAAAATAAATTACTCAGTTTCAAATGTGTTGTTGTAGCAACACAATATAAAATAGCTGACTTATAGCAATCTCCAGAAAGCTCGCTGAGGACTGAAAACAAACCACAGTCAAGTGATTGTAATATGATCCATCCTAATAAGTTAATTATCAAAAATGCACCATATATAGATGGTTACATATAGTGTAGTATATCAACATGTATATTTACATGCATATACACATATATACATGCATGCATAGCTATGGGACTACACAGCATAAAAAATACATCTGAGGAAATAGTGGTTTTAAGCACGGGTCATCTGAGGGTGGAGACAGGACACATACAAAATGAGGAAGGGGAAAACGAAAGAGTTAAGAGCAAACCAAAAAATAATAAAGGGAGAAAAAAATCACACAAATAAGCATATATTGGATGTGACATACACAATCATATTTCTGCAGCTATTAAATTTTGGTTTGCATTAGGTAATGCCCAAGGAAATTAAATTTAAAGTATCATGTTTTCCAGGGCAGTAGAGCAACGATACTGCCTCAGTTTAAGGAAATCTTGTGTTCAGAGCTGAGCAGCCCAGATCAGTACCTTTGAGCCCCTGGGTAATTTCCTTGTAAGCACTGAGTCCCTGTCTCTTCACTTATATGGTGTGGAGGGGGGGGTGGTTTACTATGTCCCAGGGTTGTTATGAGGATTAGATGACACATGCAAAACAGAGTGAAGTCAATATTTTCCAAAGATTTTCTGATTCTTTTGCAATAGTTAATGGTACCCAGCCCTGATGGAAGATCAGGGGGATGTGTGATTTTCCTTGTGACCAAAATAACAGAAGGGATTTTCCAGCTCACAAATGACATCTTAAAATAACCTGAATTTCCATCAGTGTTGGTGAGAATGCCTACTGGTACAAACTTTGGAGGAACTAATGAGGTAGAAGATAATAACTTAGTTTAGAATGGGCCTCAAGCTTATCAAGTGTCAGAAAGGATGGAGGTTAGGGAAGATCCTACCTAGAATTAAGGGAAATCTATCCATTAAGCTTACTTCTGGTAGTCTGTCCTAAGGCACTTGTGCATCAGTGTGCTCAATTCAGATTTACTTAAAATAACTTAAAAATGGAAATGTAAATAAGCCAAAATTTTAACTAAATAGGCCCATACTTTTGACAGGATGTCATGCAGCCATTTACCATTACACATAGATTTTTAATGTCCTAGGAAAATCCTATGAGTATAGGGTTGGGTTTTTATAGCAGTATAAAAAAATAATATACACTGTCCAGTCGCAACCAGATAAAGAAAAAAAATGGATGGCAAGAAATGACTAGAAGTGAATATGTCAAAGCTTCACCAATGGGTGGTAAGTTTATGAACCATTTCCTTCAGCCCTTTTGTTATTTTTTGTTTTCTAAAATCTCTGCTATGGCATGCAGCACCATGATGCTGGGGAGGAAAAGATAACACAAATATAACAACGTAGCTGGGGGTGTAGTTCAGTGGCAAAGTACTTTCCCAGCAAGAGTGAGGCCTCGTTTCAATCAGAGTACCACTAAAATAAAATAAAAATAACATGCTGGTAAGACAGTCACTAAACCATAGCTTCACATTTTGAGTTGAATGGCTATGTGCTGAGACCAAACATCTTCAGGGTGAGTTTGGATTCCAGTGCTTCAAGGGGGCAAGCACTTCAGGTGGGAGATTGTAGATACATCTTTGGAAGTGGGGTAAATTGGTTGTGGAGAATTCAAGAAGGAATATATAGATCCAAAGCATCTTCTTTGTGTTCTTTTCATGTTTGATAATGGATGCTCATGAGCAAAAATTTAAAATGAATAATCAGTCAGAAGGGAAACACCTACTCAAAATCAAAGAGGGAGGAAATGTGAGGAAAAAGTGAACATGTGTTTGAGCTGAATTCATTCAGCAACACAGAATTTGAGAGAGTTAAATCCCATGGCTCTTACCATCCCTTTTGGATTTCTTCCCCTCCCTTCAGCTCCTTTCCCATCTTCTGACCCCTTTGCTTCTCCCCTTCCCACATGTTAATCCACCTGGATTCCCACTACCAGGAGGAAGGAGAAATGAGGACAGCATGCTTCTCCTCCTGAAGGCCACTGCAGCTGAAGCACGGAAAGGAAGTATTTCAAGTAGCAGCTACAGCCTCCAGGGGAAGACTTTGGTACCCTACCCTCCAAGGCTCTCCCAAGCTGTGAGCTCAGTTGGTGGAAGGACTGACAGAGAGATGTGAAGATGCACATGCCCTCTGGCATCTTGCCATTCCTTCTTGTCACTGACCTCCCTGATCTTGGCCTACATTCCCCATGATCTCTGCTCTGGAGAGGGCTGATATGGTGATGTGACTCTTCCCCCAGAAAGTCATGGATGGCCCCTTAAGAGTATCTAACCTATGGCCATAGTTTCTTAAAGGGGGAAAAGGTGTTATGTTATGGAGCCCTGCAAACTGAATACTGGCATGGATCTTTGAGACTCAGGTCCTTCCCAGCTTCCTCTGAACATTTAGTTCCCACCCTAGAGCCCAGAGCAGAAAGGAGGTAGAATCTAACACACCAAGCCTAGCTGTGACCAATACCTCTCATCTTTCCCTCCATGGTCCTATCACCCCAGCCCCACTCTGCGTGACTGAGTGACTTAATTCAAATTGCATTTATTTGCTCATTTCTAATCTCATTCTAAGATCTCATTCCTCTTGAAGGTAAATAAAGGTGAACAAAAGATGCTTCCTAGTGACCTGGCAAATCAAGTTCATACCTTTCTCAAGTCAGAGTTCATGCTCTGCATCTAGTCAAGTCAGAACCAAACATTAACAGATGGTCTAATAACCTGGCCACTCCTTCCAGTCTCCCAAGGCATAATGAGTCACAGGGATTGGCCTAGCTTTTCTGAGTCAGTGTCTCCTGTTTGTATACAGTTACTACTTTCTCTTGTCCATAGATGGACTGACTGGATGTTGTAGTTTGAAAAGTATTGACAAGAAAGACTCCTCCTCTAAAGGCACCGTAAGTCTTACATAATACCTGAAAACTTATTTGAGAAATTCCTCAGAGCAATAAACTTTCATAGAAAAATTGATGAGTAACAGTCAGTGTATCTCCAAGGTTAAGAATTAGGATCTGGACCAAACTCCATTTCTGGTATGCCTAAGGAAATTCTTACTTTAGATAACAACTATAAACACATGGGTGGAGAATCACAGGCTCTGGTTTGGAGAGTATAGAAGCTACACGTAGAAGAAGGGAACTGTGAGATATGTTTGTTTTTATGATGTTTAGCCTAGACAAGGTGCAATCAGTGTCCAGACTGGTAACTAAAACTGAGAATAAATGCACAGTCTTTCTGGCCAAAAAATCAAGGATACAGAGTGAGGAACAACCATAACTGCTGGAAACTAATGGGGAATCCTGGAAAAAAGCTAAAAGAGATCTAGTCCAAATTTCATGTGTAAACTTCATCAAAATTTTTGCCTGATCGCTAACCAACCTTGCACACAGTAGATTGTAAGAAGCCTGCCTAAGGATAAAAGAACAACAGAGAAATTTGAAGTGCTTTAAAAGGGAGAGTTTATATATCAAATCCTATCAAGTTGATCAATTTCTAGAGCAAACATCAGAAACTCTTTGAAAAAAATACAACACATCCAGTCCCCACAACACAATATTTACAATATCTAGTGTACCATACAAATTTCTTGACATCCTAAGAAACAGAAAAATGTTACGTCTTTCCCAGAGTAAAGAAAATTGATGACACCCAAAGGCAAGATGACACAGGTAATGAAAATAGTAGAAACTTATTCTTTTTTACTGTTAATTTTGCTTCACAGTTTAAAATTTTATTTATTAGTACATTTTTGTAGGACATAATGATTACTTTCATAATGGATAATTATTTTTAAGTGACAATTCTGACTATACTAAGTAACATAAAGGAAAATATACTAATAATGATGAATATACAATAACATCTCTCTGTTGGAACAGAGACTATTAAAATAGACTCAAGTGGAAATCTTATAACTTGGAAAACGCATTACTTAAAATGTTTAAATTTAACTGGCTGAGCTTAACAGCAAAATGGAAAAAACAGAAGAAAGAACCAGTAAGTCTAAAAAGGAGATAAACAAAAAAATCCAGTCTGAAAGACAAACATAAAAATGATAATTCCGGGCAACAAAGACAAGTCAGGTAGAATCACAGTCCCAGAGTCGAAATTATACTACAGAGCTACTGTGATAAAAACAGGATGATACTGGTAAGAGAGAGAGAGAGAAAGAGAGAGAGAGAGAGAGAGAGAGAGAGAGAGAGAGATATGTGAAGGTTAATGGAACAGGATTGAAGGAAACAGAGGAGAATGAAGAAAATCAAATAATCAGGATATGTTATGTTCAAGTACAAATTCCCTATAATGAATGTGATCTCTATGTCAAAAGTATACCGGTAAAATTAATTTTATTGTATAAAAAAATGATAGAATCTAGAAGATAGTATCTAAAGATCTACTTTGCATACAAATGGAGTCTTGAAAGAAAGAAATGATTTAGAAAAAAGATTATGTGAAGAGATACAGGCTAAAAATATCCCCAAATATCCCCCAATATATCTTTTAGCAAAAAAAAGAAAAATTTGTATTCCTAAAAATTTTGGCAAATGCCAATCAGATTCAATAAAGGATAATCATGCCTAAGTCAAACCAACAATAAGGAGAAAGTGTAAAATGCATTTGTAGAAAAACACATTACTGAGAAAAGTATAATGACTCAAATGATTTCTGACTCCCACATCAGAAACAAGGGCACTGGAAGATCAACACCAACATCTTTTTTATATTGTTTGTTTATGGCCAACATCTTGAAAATGCTGATAGCAAAAAGATCAGTCATGTCAGAATTCCATGTCCAATGACAATATCCATCAAATATGAAGGATAATAAAAACATTTCAGGTATGAGACAACTGTGAAAATATGTTCTCTGTAAACATGCATTGCAAAAAATGCTAAAGGAAGTTCCTTATGTTGAAGATAAATGACATCAGACAAAAACATGAACCTTGCACTAGGCACACTAGGCATAGCATCACACATTTGTAATCCCAGGTTTTTGATTGGCCAAGACAGGAAGATTGCAAGTTTAAGACAAGCCTGGGCATTTACTAAGACCCTGTATCAAAATAAGACATTGTTTAAAAGATCTTAGGAAATAGCTCAGTTAGAGGGTGCTGTCTACCATGAAAGATGCCCTGGGTCTAATTCCCAGGACTGCAAAAGAAACAAAATGGATTTAGAAAAGTATGAAGCACATCAAAGCTGGAAAATATAAGATTGTTTTTTCTATCTTAATTACCTTTGAACAAACGTGATTACTCAAAGCAAAAATTACGACACTGTGTTGTAGGATTTAGATGGCAATCACAACATAAATAAAATGTTGCAGAGGTTTTCATTGCACTTATACAGGTTTATATATTTTATGTGAAGTGGGACACTATCACTCTAACTGAAAAATTTAGGATGCATGTCATGAATACCAAAGCAACCACTGGAAAAAATCCAATGATGTATGACAAAAATACTAACATGTAAATCCAAGTAAAATTGGAAAATGCTTGTGTTAGCTTTCCATCACTGTGACAAAGTAACTGAGAAAAACAACTTAAAAGAAAGTAAAGTATATTTTGTCTTACAATTTTAGAAGTTTCCATCCACCATGGGCTGGCTCCATTGTCTTCAGGCCTGTGATAAAGAGGAGACATGATGGCATCAGCAGTATGTATCAGGGGAGGCTGTTCTCATGGTGGGTAGGAAGCAGAGAAAGAGAAAGCCAGAGAGGAAGGAACCAGGGAAAAGAGCTTTCATGGTCATTCCCCACCATGACCCTTCAAAGCCCTCACCTCCTGTTCAATCACCTCCTAGTAATGCCATTGAATTATAAACTCATCAATGAATGAATCCACTGAGGAAGTTAAAACTCTCATGATGCAATCACCTTCCAAAAGCCACCTCTGAATACATGAGCTTTTGGGGGAGCATTTTAGATCTAACCCATAACAATGCTCAAATTGATTTTTAGAAACACTAACCCAGTCTCCTGGAGTGACTAGGGAAAGGAGGGAGAGTTTATGAAGAAACAAGTGAAATCTGCATAAAGACAGGCACTTAGTTAATAGCAGTTGGTTTTCTAGTTGTGAAGAATATACCATCCTAATGTAAGATGTTGATTTTACTAGAAACTGCGTGGTATGGAGGCACTCTCTGTACTATCTTTGCAACTTTTTGTAAATCCAAGTGTTCATTAAAAAGATTGTTTTCTCTTAAGACAAAGAAAAGGAACAGAAAAAAAAACAAAAATCAGGGAAAAAACCATTAATAAAATGGCATTGTATACCTAAATGTAACTTTATATTACATTAAATATTGACTACTCCATTGAAATCAAAGTTTGCCACAATGAATTAAATACAAAGATAATACCTATGGACTATAAATGAGACCTGTTTTAAATGTAAAGATACAGATAAGTTGAAAGTAAATGGATGCGAAAGTATACACTATGTTAAAAAAAGACAATATGAAAGCAAAAATAATACCAATAAAAAGGATCTTCCATAATAGGATGAGAATTCCTAAATCATCACATCTAGATATTTTACGTTTTTGATAACTTCAAAAGATCAAGTCATATAGATGTTTAAAATATTTAACTCCTGCCAATGGTCATATGTTATTCATAGTTGCTCACTATGGTAAAACAATACTATAATTAATATTATAGTATGTATATTTTTGCCAGCTTATTAAAGACATGTAAAGAATTAAGTCCTTGAAGTAGAATTGTTGGGTGAGAAGATAAACACATTGCAATCTTGACTATATCAAATTGTCTTCTAAAAAGACAAGGTTTAATATATCTACCTGTATTGCTGAAATTTCATTCCCTACCACGAGGAAGATTTTGCCAGTCTAGACCCACTGCCAACATCATATTACATGGGGGGGAACTGAAAGCTATCCCCTCTAAAATCAGAAACAAAACAAGGATGTTCACTACTCTCACTCTTATTCAGATAGTACTTGAAGCATACTCCTAGAGCACTCAAGCAAGAGAAAGAAATAAAAGGGGCATGTATAAGAAAGAAAGAAGTCCAACTATCATTACTTGCAAATGACATGATCCTCTACATAAAGACCCAAAATATTCCACAAATAAATTCCTAGAATTAATAACCAAATTCAGCAATGTAATAGGATACAAAATCAACACAAAAATCAATAGCATTCTTCTACACCAATAATTAACTCACTGAAAAAGAAATTAGGAAACCAATGCAATTCACAGTAGCATTAAAAAAACTACAATAGCATCAAGAAAAGTTAAATACTTACTAATTAACCTAACCAAGTATCTTAGTTACTTTTTACTCATCGCTGAGACAAAATACCTGATGCCCAAAGTTGGGAAAGGAAAGGTTTATTTCTTACAGTTTTTGGAGGTTTCAGTCCATAGTCAGTTGGCTCCAAGGCAAGGTGGCATGGCGGGGACGCAGTTCATGGCGGCTGCAAACAGCAAGCAGAAACCGGCAAGAGAGAGAGACACACCTTCTTCCTGCCATTACATCACGTCCTGGCTCCACCCACTAGGAGAGTGTAGCACTGACACCATCAATCCAAGCACTAGACAATGAACCAGTCACAAATGTACAATGCAAATACATGAGGCCTAGGGGCCACCGACATAAACCATGACACCAAGGAAGTGAAAAACCTCTACAATAAAAACTACAGAACTCTGAAAAATTGGAAAATGAAAAGATATTCCTTGTTCCTGGAGGGGCAGAATCAGTATAGTCAAAATGTCCATACTTCCAAAAGTGATATACAGATTTAATACAATCTCAGTCAGAATATTAACACCATTCCTCACAGAACTAGAGAAAACAATCCTAAAATGTATGTGGAACCAGAAGAGACCTAGAATTGCCAAAGCAATCCTGGGTAACAAGAGCAAATCAGGAGGTATCACGAACCCGGATTTCTAGTTATATTACAAAGCTACTGTGCTGAAAGCAGCATGGTATTGACACAAAAACAGAATGTGGACCAATGGAATGGAATAGAGGATGCAGAAATAACCCAAGGAACACTCAGTTATTTTATCTTTGACAAAGGGGCCAAAAATATACACTGGTGAAAAGATAGGCTCTTTAATAAGTGGTGTTAGGTAAACTGGCTATCTGCAAGCAGAAGAGTGAATCTAGACCCATATCTCTCACCACACACTAATCTAAAATTGAAACATATCAAAGATCTAAGTATTAAGACAGAAACACTTAATCTGCTGGAAGATAAAATTGGTAAAATTCTTGAAGACATAGGCATAAGCAAGGACTTTCTGAACACAACCCCAGTGGCACAAGAAATAGAACCAAGAATCAAAAAATAGGATTATGTCAAATTGAAAAGCTTCTGCACAGCAAAAGATACAGCAGAGTGAAGAGGTAACCTACAGTATAGGAAAAAAATTCTTCAGCTACTCCTAAAGAGAGGACTGATATCTAGAATATTTAAAGAATTCAAACAAATTAGACCCTCAAAAATAAAAGACCCAATCAAGAGATGTCAAGTGAGACAGACTTTTATAAGAAGACATACAAATGGCTAAAAAGAACATGAAAAAATATTCAACATCACTGACCATTAGAGACATGCAAATTAAAACAACACTGAGATTACATCTTACTCCATCAAAAAATTAAATAATAATAAATGTTGCCTGGGCTGCTGGGGAAAAAGCTAATCCTGCTATATTGCTGATAGCAATGTAAACTAATACAACCATTACGGAGACCATGCGGAAATTCCTCAAAAAACTAAAACTAAAAATTCCATTTGATCGAGATAGTCTCCTTCTAGGTATCTTCCTGAAAGAGTTGACGTCATATTACGGCGATACTTGCCTACCCCGTGTGCATAGCAGCACAATTCATAATAGCTAAATCTTGGAAACAGCCTATCTGTCCATCAACAGATGAATGGATAAACAACAGGCAGTATTTGTGCACAATAGAGGACTACTCTGCCATGAAGAAGTCTAAATTTCAGTCATCAGTAGGGAAATGAATGCACCTTGAGACCATAATGTTAAGTGAAGTAAATCAAACACATAGGCTTGAGTATCACACGGTTTCTCTTATATGAGAGCCCAATATATAAGTACTAAATAAAAGACAGGCAATAGGAAAAAAGAGAGAAAAATGTTATCACAATCTGGATTAGACAATATATCTAAATGTATACCGTGATTTAATATAATTTATCTTATATGGGAGTTTTTTGTTTTGTTTTTAGAGTTGTTAGTCTGTTAATCTGCATTTATGATAGTTAACTAGATAAGGACTTACAAAGTAAATAAATTAATCTGATACTGGCAAAAAAATTTAAAACTAAACTTTAGTTAGCTGGATGGGAATAGTAAAAAAAAAGATAAACATGGTGTTTTATTGCCTATGTAATTTGTAATTCTTCAGTTATCATTATGCATGCATCAAACATCTTTATTTCTTTTCTATGAATTATCCTATATCTTATAATATGCACAAAAAAGGAATCTCTATCATACATATTATAAATGTTTCCCTTAATTAAGTCATCTGCCTTTAGACTTTGGACTATTTCATACAAAGTTTTACATTTTAAATTTTTTTTCCATTTTTTTGAGGTAGGGTCACCCTATACAGTTCAGACTGACCTTGAACTGATAATGTAGTCCAAGTTGTTTTCAAGTTTCTGGCAATTCTCCTGCCTCAGCCTCCCAAGTACTATTATTACAGGTATGCACCTCCCCTACACAGAAGCAAAATTTTTAACAAGCAATACTTAATAAAATTTTAAGATTTTGAGTTTTAGTATCCCTGTTTTTTTCCTAGCATTTTAAAATTTCAGTTTTTAATTTATAAGCAAGTGTACCTTCTGAAGTGCAATACAGATTTAAAGCTGAAAAAGACATTCTTTCTTTCTTTCTTTCTTTCTTTCTTTCTTTCTTTCTTTCTTTTCTTTCTTTCTTTGGCAGTGCTTGGGATTGAAACCAGGACATTTGTACTGAGATATGTTCTCAGCCCTTTTTTATTTTTTATTTAGAGACAAGGTCACACTAAATTGCTACACTGTCCAGGCTAGGTTCAAACTTGCAGTCTTCCTGCCTTGGTCTCCCAGAGTGCTGGAATTACAGGTGTCCCCCACTACACCTGCCTTTGAAAAGAATTTCTGGTCATTTATTTTCCTTGCCTTGTCCCTAATAGGCATGCACTGTACTACTGGGCTATACCCCCATCCTTCTAGCATTATTTTTATCCTAATGACTAACTAGTTTTCCTAGAACGAATTATTAAAGAATTCACTTCTCTCCAATGCCTTGAAATACCATGTTAGTTTTTTATTTTTCTTAATTTGAGCGAATGATCTTTTCTTATAATTTTTATGTTGATTAAGATTATTAGAGTGGTAGAACTTAAAAGCATTCAGAAACATACTAATAATGTCTTACTCAAACTCCTTCAAAGAAAGGATAAATTGGGAAACAATTCATTTTAAAAGAGAATATGGGCACCAGGAAGAGAACAAGTCAGCATCTCCCGAGATCCACCCATGTTGGAACTTGGGGGGCTGAGAAAGAACACAAGCAGCCCTCCCTCCTGTTAAGCAGCCATGGCATGAGTGAGCAGCGGGCATGCTAGGGAGAGAACAAGTCAGTGTCTCCATGGGCTGAGAATCAAAGGTCCCACCATCCCCCACACACACTCCCCCCACCCCGTTAGCAACTGGATGGTGTCAGGACAGCTGGAGTTGACCGCAACTAAGGCACATCAAGAAACTAAATGCTTGTATTGTTGGGTTGATTATGCTGACCTGGGGCCAGAGGTCTGAGCATCTCGTAGGGGGATGACTGTATGCAATATAGCAAATATGGGGGATTCCTTCTATCTTCTCTTTGAAGGCAAATGTTGTTTTCATTGTTTTGCTTTGTTCTGATTGTTTTGCTCTATTCAATATTCTGTTTTGATAGGTTTTATAATGTTCTGCTTTTGGTTTGATTTTGCCTGATTGAATGGACAACTATTGTGAAGATAACAAAACATATTATGGTACCTATTACTATTGTCCCAGTATTCTACTCTGAAGTTCTATACCAATTTCACTGCACTGTCTCGATTGGCTTTGTTCTGTCTTGTGTTTTTGTATTTTACTATCTTCACAAAAAGTATTGTTAAAGTCATTACATCACAGAGACACATACATGTTTACAGCAGCATAATTTGTAATAGGTAGATATTGGAACTACATATATGTTCATCAACAGATGAATGAATAAAGAAAATGTGGTTGTGGTGGATTGACAAAAAATTTAAAAATAAAAAATAAAAGAGAATATGTGCTATCCATAGCCTACAGTGCCATTATAACAATTAAAGGTCACAGACTACTTTCTTTGTTAAGCTAAATTCATGTATTATATTCCAAATTGAAATGCACATTTTATAGAATTACACCATAAATGAACACAGTCTGTAAAATACAGTTCTGTGTGCTAGTCTGAGAAAAGGGAAATAATATCAATAACTGAAAAAAAAATTGTGAAATTGAACACCTTTCTATGACATACAAATAAGTAATGAAAAAAATAATTCTTACTAAATTAGTAGTAAGGAGAAACTATCTAAATCTTATACATGGTACTTACAAGGTCCTAAAGCAAGCACTGAATTTTGTGGTTCAATTTTTTTTATTAATTTTATTGGTACAATTTAGATACACATAATGATCATATTTATCGTAGGGACTTTGTGCCTATATGCAATATATCTTGGTTCCTCTTTTTTTCCCAATTCCCTCCCCTCCCTTCAACCCCTCTTCCCCTCCTTATTACAAAGCTTTGTTTCAATTTTAACCTTATTTTATCTTTTTTTCTTTTCCTCCCCCCAACTTCAATCCTCTTCCCTTTTGAACAATTTCTTCCCTTTCACAGTATCCACTGTACATTTTGGTCTTTATTTACTTTTTCAGCTTCTCACATGAGGGAGACAATGTGATATTTATACACATGTGTCCAATTCATTTCACTTAAAGGCCATCCATTTACCCAGAAATGTCTTAAATTTATCCTTCTTTATGACTCACTATTACTCCATTGTATAAAAAAATCACATCTTTTTTTTATTCATTCCTAGGTTGATGGGCATTTGGGTTGTTTCCAAGACAGCTGTTACAAACTGCTGCTATAAACATGGGTGCACATATATTGCTATGGCATGATATTTTTAACTCTTCCAGGAAGATACCAAGAAGGGGAATAGCTGGGTCAAAAGGGATCTCTAATCCTAGGGTTTTTTTTTTTTTTTGAGGACTCTCTGTACTTCCCACAGTGGTTGCACCAGTCTGCACTTCTACCAACAGCAGAGAAGAGTTCCTTTTTCCCCACAGCCCTATCAGCATTTGTTTTTGGTTGATTTCTTGATAGTAGCCATTCTTTCTGGAGTGAGATGGAATCTCAGCATTGTTACACTTCTAGGCACAAAAGTTCAGTCAGAGGACATCACAATCCCTTACTTAAAATTATACTACAGAGCTATTATGATAAAAAGCACCATGATACTGGAAAAAAAACTCCAAACACTCAGCCACATTATCTTTGACAAAGGAATCAAACACCTTCACTGGAAGAAAGATAGCCTCTTTATTAAATGGTGCTGGGAAAATTGGGTTTCCACATTCCAAAGACTAAAATTAGATCCGTGTCTCTCACCCTGCACTAAACTAAGATCAAAATTAATCAAGGATCCAAATATTAAAACAGAAACACTAAATCTGCTGGAACAGAGAATAGGTAAAACTCTTGAAGACATAAGTATAGGCAAAGACTTTGTGAACACAACCTCAATCACACAGGAAATATCAAAAAGATTCAACAATTGGGTTCACATCCTATTAAAAAGCTTTTGCACAGCAAAAGAAACCATCAACAAAATGAAGAGACAGCCACAGAGTGGGAAAAAATTTTAGCCACTTGTCCCTCAGACAAAGGACTAATATCTAAAATATATAAATAATTGAAAAAAATCAGACCCCCCCAAATTTGAAGATCTAATCCAAAAATGGGCATCTGAAATGAATACACACTTCTCAGAGAAAGAAATACAAATAATGAATAAATATGTGAGAAAATGTTCAACATCTTTGGTCATTCAAGAGATGCAAACTATGTCATATGATATGCCACGTTCTCCTCTGCTTTGCAAGCATTTATAAACTAGCTATTTCATTTCGTTGATCTGAAGCTTCTCTCTAAGGGCACTTTTTAAAACAGAAAAAACAAGATAGAGTTCTGGGGCTGAGAAGGCTAGAGAGAAAGGCCAGAATTTATGGAAGATGGGCCACACAGCAAAGAGGCAGATGTCTAAATCACATGACTGTATTTCAAAACCCAATATGCCTTCTCAAGACAACTAAAATTAAGAATGAAAATTTCTATTTTATTGGAAGATAGGACAGTTAATTAGCTCACCAAATGTTACTATACTGTGTGAATTCCTTTTGACCTTCCATAGGGTCTATTCTCCACAATTACCTTTTAGAGTTACCTTCTGTGTAGCTCTCACCCTGTGGTGTGGTACCTTGTTTTCACTGGAATCAGTATTTACCCATATTCCACATGGGTAGGACTCAAAATAAAGACTGCTGCTTTTTCATGATGCTTAGTTGAGTTCTTACCCTGAGCCAAGTCCTGACCATTACCCCTTGTGAACTCACCCTGTCACCTTGCAGCAATGCCCTTGTCATGCCCACCTAGACCAAAGTCCCACTGCAGTTAGTGACAAATTTGGAGCTCTGCTCCTCTATCGCCTGGCATAGCAGTTTTGTTCCTGGGCATCACAGTCTTTCCCTATGATCCAGAGAAAAGAATGACACAGAAAGCTAAAAATAACCACGCTTTCCAGAGAAGAGGAAATGAAGAGAAAACAAGGGAAGAACACCTGCATTCAAAACCAGCAAAGGATGTGGCTTCATTTTCCCCAACAGAAAAAGACAGAAACCTTCTACTTCCTGTCCCGTCCCCAGCCTAAGTGTGATAGCAGCTGGAATCCCTTAGGCCTGGATTCCAGTTCCTTGTGGTGTGGGTCTGGAAAAGCTCTCTTGTCTAAAGCCTCTATCCAGGCACAGTTGGTGTGACCTTGATGGCTTCTTGGCTTCCCATGCCTGGCCCTGGCTCTGGATCCCATGAATAGTAGGGTCACCTTACCCAGCTGAGGCAGGTATGGAGTCAGCAGAGGCAAAGGAACAGAAATCCACATTGGCCTGTCACCCTGTGCTCTCATGCTGGAGATGCCACCAGCCCTTCTGCCATCTCTCATCTCTCTCCCACTGCTGCTCCTGGAGATTATACCTCAGTTTCCTCTGACCTGGCCAGCTTGGGTTTCACCTTCTCCGGATTAAAGCAATTTACCAGTGTCTAGCTAGGAGAAGTTTCCAGCTCCCTAGAAACAAGTCTACTGAGTCAGAAAAGATGGCGGACCGGTAGGTAGCAGGAGAGGGACCCTCTCTGAGAGAGACAGCTCAAATGCCAGAATAAAACACCCTGGAGAGACCCAAACAGAGAGAGATGGACTCTCACAACCCACGAAGAAACTAAAGTGCAAAAAACCGCTCGAATATGAGGTCCTGGGGCTACCATAAGAGAAGTTAAGATCAGCGAACATAGTGCACTCCTTGAGCCGCCTGAATCCCTGCCGAAACAAGTCTACTTTCATGTCCCAACCCTTCCTTGCCTTCTCAGGGGCATGGGCTTATTTCCTGACAGCCCCTTATATGTTGAAAATGCATTTCAAACAGCTAATCTACAGAGCAGCATGGCTTAGCAACATAGTACACTACAGAGTGTCAGTTCTTCTCCCATGTGGTCTTGTGGCTGCTGGGGAGCCACCCAGCCTCAGAGCGCATCAGCCTATATGCATATATAACTTTCCCAGGATAAGAATGAAATTGAAAATTTGAAATTAGTTCCTATCAAATGCATCTCACATCCACACCATGGTAAAGTTGAACAAAGGCAATTAGAACCAGCATAAATCAGTTAGTACTTGGACTTCCCAGTATTCGTGTGTAAGTCCATAAAGACTTTGAGACACTCTGTAAGGAGCTCAGAGTTCAAGGTGTTTCCAGGGGGAAAAAAAACAAAACAAAAACAATAATAAAAACATGTCTCTATGTCTACGTCTGTGTCTGCAAGACAGTCATCATTCATTACTGTTGTGTTGATGTTCCAAGATTGCAGCATTTGTCCCAGACAAATTGTCCAATTTAGATAGTAAGTTATACAGTCACCCTCCTTACAAAGCACAAATAGACCTGCCCAGGTGTAACAGAACCGCTCCTTCGGAAAACTGCGTTTGGCAGAGTTTCTTCACTTCCCACTCCCTTTGTCCTCCTGCCCTTTCCTAATCCTTTTGCAAAGTTTCTGTCCCTACCCTCTTGCCCAGAATTCTGAATTCTAGACGGAAACCCCACCTAAATGGTTACAAAATCTGGTGATCTTTGTAACACTCTACAACTCAACTCACAAAGCATGGAAATGGATGGGATGTGTAACTTGCAGGAAAGTTAACATGTCTCTCTACTTTCTTTTCTTTTCTTCTCTTTTTTATGGAAGATTTTTCTTTTACCTAAAAGATAATTCACAAAATACCATATCCATAGATTTACTTTCTGTCTTACAGCTGAGTGTGTCGAGTGTTAGGAATTCCACCCTCACTTTGGGAAGCCAGCTGAGTGTCCAGGGTGTGGATGGATTTGTTTTGCTCTTGATCTTTCAGTATTGAGGATGTGTGTGGGTCGTCTCAAAGCATCAGATTTGTTACAACCACATAATGCATGTCGGTAATGTTTGTTATAATGGAGAGTTAATCAGTCATAAAGAAGAATGAAGTCACATCATTTGCAGCAAATGGATGGAAGCGGAGACCATCATGTTAAGTGACATAAGCCAGACTTAGACAAGCATCATATGTTTTTTCTGACATGAGGAATCTATGAGAAAAAAAAAGGTAGCAGGAAAGTAGAAGGGAGACTATTAGACAAGAGGAATGGAATTGGGGTAATGTAAGGGATGGTAATAAATGGAATGGAGGGCTGGGGATGTAGCTCAGTGGCATAAAAGCCTGCATGCCAAGCGCAAGGTCCTAAGTTTGATTTCCTGGTACAAAAAAAATCTGCTATAAACAGAATGGATATGAACAAATATGCTATATGTGTGAAAATGCTACAGTGGAATCTAGTACTTTATAAAATTACGATATATACGTACATATCTTGTTGTAAAACGGCCTGACTCTACAATGAGAAGAGAAGCCCTAGTCTAACAGGGCCCCTCCTTTGGGGAGTTGTTCTTCACAAAGTCACTCCCTTTGCCCTTCCCCAAGGTTGTTAACCCTTCCTAATCCTTTTATGTCATCTTCTCCCTTTTGCCCAGCATTCTAAATTCTAAAGAGAAGCCCCACCTAAAATGGTTAAGACATTAACTGCTAAATCATGTTTCTCCAGATTTACAGAATCCAGAATATATGGTGACCTTTGTAACAGCCCTCCTTGCTTCTATGCATGAACTCACACAAAGCATGGAAATTGATGTGAGGTGTAACTTGCAGAAAAGTAGTATTTTGTCTCAAAAGACCTACAGGAGCCAGCCCCAGGAGGTCCAGGTCCATTGAGATAGTCTAGAGAAAAAAAAAAAAGAAGAAAAAGCTGACACACTTTCTTAATGATGAAGACCCTGTTCAGGGTGTAGACTTCCTGCCCTGCTCCTCATTGCCCTCCCTATAAAGCCTTGTGCATTCCTGGGCCTTCCAGGTTGGAGTTTTGAGGTCAATAGCCCTCTAGTTTTTCCAGCACTTGCCCTTGAATAATCTGATTCCTTACTACCAGCTCTCATCTCTCAACGATTGGCCTTCAAGGTACAGTCAACCCAAACTTTATTCCAGTAATGATGAGCAAGTTAGGCTGAGTGAAGAGAGAAATAGAGATTGATTTGAGTAGGTAGCTGCAAAGCCCCAGGGCAGAGGCAGTGCCCACTGCCTGGTGAGGTGATCTGTCCATCCACCCTCTAATACCCACCCCCTCCACACAGTGTCCAAATCTGCTGACTTTTCAAAAATCACCTCTGTTTGGAACTCAGACTTGGAGCGGGACTGTGCACTGAAGGGCACCTTCACGATGGATGTAAGTGAAGTCGAGAGGACCAACCAGGCCAATATCCACCATCACTGAGGAACGCTCCAGCCCAGTTCTCATAAGTAATTGTGAGAATTAGGAAATTAAAGTTTTCCACCTGCTCTTGGAGATACTGCAAATCATCACTATTACAGTATCTTAGGAACAGAACATTTTTGCTCCTGCCACTTTGATTTTAAATAGTGACAGATTTTATCTTATGTAAACTCCACAAGCTTGTTGTTGTTTTGGACTTTTTTCTTCTTTTTGGTTTTTGTTTGGAGGTTTGTTGTTTTTGTTTTTGTTTTTTTGTTTGCTTGAGACCAGGTCTGGCTGTCTAACCCAGGCTGCCCTCAAACTTGTGATTCCCCTATCTCAGTCTCAGTCTCAGTCTCAGTCTCAGTCAAGTGCTGGGACTATAGGCATGTGCCACCAGGCCCAGTGAATTTCACAAGCCCAGTGAATTTTAAAAACCATGTCTCAAAAATGAATACATTAATTAATTAATCTTGTTTTATCTCTTTGCTCCCAAGGTTATAACTCCACTGCTATCCAACCTAGGGAAGAAGAAGCCAAAAATGAGCCACATTACTAATATAACCTCTGCCTGGGGCAAAAGGATACAAGTCCACTGCATTACCAGAAAAGAAATGGGCCAGCCATCTAAATCCAACTCCAACACCAGTCCCTTGGGGACTCACCATTGCCTCTCCACATCCTCCAACCAAGAGCCCATCCAATAAGCTTCCAGAATTGCCTCTTTGTGCCCTTCCTGGGGTCCTGACTTCTACCTGATAATGACAGTGGCTCCCAGGCTGGCCTCTTAGGTCTGCTGCAGAAGTGTGGTTGAACTTTTTAGAAATGCAAATTACCTATCAGCCCCAGACCATATGAACCTGAATCAGCATTTTCATAAGACTCCCAGGTGATCCTGTGACCATGGAAGATTTCAAGTATTATTCTAGAACTTCAGACCCTCTGGATGGGAATCTGGCCACAAAAGTGAATTATAGATAACCAGTCTTTTTCCTGCAAACAGTCTCTCAGTTGTGTTGACAGCCTCCTCCCCTAAGCTTTTTTCTATACCTTGCAAAACCTAACCGGAAGGCAGTAAGGAAGGAGAGAAAAGAAGAGAATGGAAGGAGACAAAACCTACCTGTGTACACTGAAAACGCAGGAAAGGAGGGCAGGAAGAGAGGAAGGAAGGACAGAAGAAAAGAAAGGAAGAAAGAGAGGAAAAGGAAGGAAGGAGGGAAGGAAGAAAATAAGGAAGGAAGAAAAGAAAGAAGGAGAAGGACAAGGGCCAGGGGTTACAGACAAAGGACCTGATTTGCCCCCATCTACTTCCCTGTTTCCTGCCCTGGAAAACCATCCAGCAGTTCCCCTCTTGTTTCCCACATGACTAATCTGCACGGGTCCTGTCTAATCACATTGCCAGCCACCTGGCAGCCTTTCCCCAGTTTCTCCAGCTCACAGAGCCCAGTGCTGCCTGCAGATCCAGACGCACAACCCAGCCCCATCTGCTTTCACACACTCATGCAGAACGTGCCCTCACTGGTGACCTGGCTAGGTGTGGGGCTGCTGGGTCTCCAGATGCTTCACCATGGAAGGGTCCATCCGACTTCTAGCCTACTTGGCATGTGTCATCCCGTTGGGTAAGTTTCCACTGTCCTCCCTGGCCCAGAATAGACAAAATCTTACTGTGGTCTCCTCTCAGACCTCAGCAGCTGGCTTTGCCAAAGGCTTCCAGACCTGGGTAGGAGAGAAGCTGTGCTTTAGAGGGCTAACCTGACAGGAGCCAGAAGTCCAAATGTGGGCTTTGCCACATTTGAAGGTGATTTGAAATAGTCTCCTGACTTCCTGGGCCTCAGTGTCCCCACTGAGCAAAGGCCACCGATCCCACTCAAGCTGAGAGGTGAAGAACTGGCTCAGAGTGGAAAAGACTGTGCAAGCCCTGAATACCCTTCGTTGTTGATGCCATCTTGGTGCTTTGTCTTGATGCTCACAACCCTGGGGACAAGGTGAGAAAAGCACAGTTGTCTGGGGACAGTGTTGGGATAAGGTGGAATGATTTAACTTCGGGAACCAGGTCAGTGATGGAGGCAGCCCTGACCTCCCAGCAGGAGCCCTGAGGGGTAAGTGAGAAAGTTACCACAGTTGGCTAAAGTAACAATGTCACTTAGCCCAGTGAATTGGTGTCCCTGGACACAATGCTTGCGAAAGGTGCAAAGAGACCAGGGACTATCTGCATCTGAATCTCAGGGGAGAGTGCTGACCCTTTGACTCCATCTGAGACCACAGAATCAGAGTGTCAGATAGCAGCACTCAGGAATCTTCATTTCCAGCTACTTCTTGGGTGATTCTGATGCCCAGCATGGTTGAAGGCAATGGGGATAAATGGAAAAGGCAATTTTCTTTAGCCCTCCTCAGCAGGCCCAGTCTTTTCCCCAGTCCAGCCCCTAATGTCACTTCCATACTCTTCCTGGTCTCTGCAACTGTGCCACCATCTGCCTGGCCATCATGTGCATCACCCTGGCACTGCACTGTTGTAAGCTGTCAGTCCTTGGTATGAGGTCCCATTTCCACACCTGGATGACAAACTACCACACCTCAGGGAATTCCTTCCCATTTAGCATTTGACACTGTGGGTTTTGTTTCTGGTCTGGTTTGCATGGTACAGGAAGAACTATATAGTTCAAATTAAGTGCTGGGTGCTGTGGTAACTCTCATAATCCTGTAACCCTGTGCAAATAATTCCTACCCCCTCTTCACTGGTGGGGAAATGGCACACAGAGGCTCACTGAGCAGCATATGAGTCCTGCTGTGTATGACTCCAACTCACACACACTGTCATTGTCCCGTGGTGGGGACTCAAATAAGGGAAGAGTCATATTTTCCCAAGCTGACCTAATGCAGCCATCTTTCCAGTATGATTTAGAGTTGGTGGAGGATACCCTGCTTGATCCTTAGGTAACATACGTGAGTTGTCAAGGACATGGATGCTCATGTCAGATACAGCTTTGAATCCTGGCTCTGCCGCTCACTAGCTGTGGGCCTGCAGCAGCAGTCCCATTCACAGTGCTGCAGGGCCCACGTTGCTCCTGGTGCTCGGAAGCTGGACAATAAGTGGTAGCTAAATCCTGCAGAAATCACATTGCTTCAGGAGGATGGGCTTTACTGGTTTGGGCCAGCATTTGCTTATTTTTCTCCTGCTGATGGTCAGCTGCTCTGAATCAGTTAAAGACAAAAATATTTAGAGGAAGCATGAGCCAGCCACAAGTTCAAGAATCAAACACAAACCACATACATGCTCTAGCTATATGTGGAAATCATCAGAGTGGCCAAACATGCATGGGCTGGTTCACTGAGGAGACCTTGTCACTTCACACATCAGTGGCTGCTTTGTGGTTAAACCCACAAGGCCCAGAAGCCAGGGTGATCTAGGAGCACAGTCAGAGGTGGCACAGTCAGAAGACATAGGCTGCTGCCTGGGCAGGACACCCTGAGGACCAGGCTTAGCCCCACCACCATGTACAAGCACCCTAGGACCCTTGAGCAGGGCACTCGTATAACATGGGCCAGTGATCACATCACTGCCATGTCCACATCTAGGAGTATGGCCCAATGAGAGAGAGGTGGGAGGAATCCATCCTTGGAATTGTCTTTTCCATGCCCTCTTCCCTCATACTGCTGCCATCCATACCCAGCACCCAATCCCCTTACCCAGTGGCAGCAAATCTATGAAATGTGTGCCTCAGTCAGCTGTTACTATCATCAAAAGTTCCAAAAGGCTCTCCACCAATGCATCCCTCAGGGGCTTCCCACACATTCTCCCTTGCTTTTCTTGCTAACCCTTCTCTCCAAATCTGGCTTTAAAAAGCCAGAGAGGCCAGGCAGTGTGAGGAGGAGGAAAAACACTGGTTTGGCAGTTCTGATCACTGGAGAGGCTGTGCAGGTTTTAGTGGGTCCACAAACCTGGGATAAGCAAGTGTAGCAATCACAATAGCTGCCATCCTAAGGCAGTGGCCTGTAGCCCAATTACTCTTCACCGTGACCTTCCTGCAAGGGCAAGGCCCTTGACCCTGTTTTAAAGGAGCCACAGTGACTTTTTGCTGGGGTATCACTGCTTGGATGTGAACAGGAGTCTTTTGAAGGCACTGTTGGCTCCTCATCCCACCTACATGCAGGGCAAAGCTGGGACAAAGCTTGGTGCTGAGAGCTATTTATTTTACCAGCTCTGAACCACAAAGAAAAACAAGACAAGATGCCAAGACAAATGGCAGCTGTCACCCAAGGCCCTGGGCTGCTTGTATGGGATGCAGGGAAAGGTCAAGGAGAAGATAAGTAGTTATCGTAGGGCCAGCAGGAAAACAGGAAGGCTTAACATGTGGGACTCTTATTCTCCCTGTGGCTGTTGTGAGCATGTTTTCTGCACTGGGGAGGTTCTCCCTGGGGAAAGGAGGAGAAAAGAAGCCAGGCAAGCACAGGACGGACAGGCAAAGTGGGAGAAGAGCAGTGCCCTGCCCCTGGCACAAGGACAGGGGCAGCATTGGCTCTGCAACTCCATCAACCCAGGTGAACAGGCCACAACCACAATCCCTAAGAAAGGGGGACAGGATTAAGGGGAAGGCAGGCTGACCCTGAGGGCAATGGAGACCAGCCAGCCTTTCCTCACATTTTCTCACACTCATACTTCTGGAACCTTCTGGATCTAGTTCACACTGAGGGATGGAACTCCTGCCTTCTCTCTTCCCTCTCTCCTCACCTCTCTAGTCTCCATCCTGCTGACAACCTGAAGACCCAGAGAGAGATCTTGCAATGAGGGGGTTTGGGGCATCAGATCAACTCCTTCCTAACATCATGAGTAAGGCCTGCTCTGTAGGAGCTCATGCAGATGCCCCATTCCGTTTAGATCACCAGAAGGCGAGGCAGCCAAGAGCCACAGTGCTTTAACGACTGGCTGGGATGGATGGTCATGACATGGGTACATCTTTGCCAGTGCCTGCATTTCCCAGCTAGCTGGTGTCTTACTTTTAAATACCCAAAAGGCTTTAATTTAACCAGTCATAGAACAGTCTACGTATTTCCATGTTTATCCAAATTTAGTTTTCAGACATAGATTTTTAGACTCAAAAGTCACTTTAGAAAACATCTAGAAACATCATTCTATGGGTGAGCCTGCTGAGGCCAGAGAACTTATGGGAACTTACCCGAAGCCCCAAAATCAGCTCAAGAGTCAGGGATGGCACCCACCAGACCCTGACCTGCCACCCACAGGGTATACTGCTGAACAGGACATCTCTTGGGACAACAACTTTTGTTGTTTGGCTCACTGTATGCACCTGTCCCACAAGCCTGCTGCATGTCACAGCAATTTGGGGATGTCTGGGTTTAGTACTTCTCTGAATGGTCCTCTGACCCTATACCTTTATCATTCTTGCTCTGAGCCATCATTACGTTATTTTCACTGAACCCTTAAGTGATTGTCATCTGTTGTTTCTTCTTGCTGCCTTCAATGGTCCTACAGACACAAATCACTTTCCAGCTTCTCTATTGTTATTAGCCTGGCTGGAAAACAAAATAAACTTTTTAGAATAGAATGTGTATAAATTAAAAACAACAGCTGGGCATATCAGCCCATACCTCTAACTCCAGCTGCTCAGGAACCTAAGGCAAGAGAATTACAAGTTCAAGCACAACCTGGGTGACATAAGGAGATCCCCATCTTAAAAAAAAAAGCAGTGGCAGAGCACTGACCAAATTGTCAAAGTATTGAGGGAAGCGTTGTCCCTGGGGCTGTACAAATAGTAAAGTCTGAAGAAACACCTATGGAGTGACAAGTAAATGATTAATTTCAGGTGAGCTAAGGGAAAGAACCAAGCTATTTTGCTTCAGTTGGTCTAAAATTCCCCATGCAGCTGCCAAGGATTTGGTGTAGATGTGAACACCTGCTGGGCCATTACCCTGGGCATCTCTTCCCTGCTGGTTAGGAGTCACTTATCCCTCTGCTCACTCCATTTCCCCAATCACAGCAGAACTGGTGAGAGACCTAAGAGGAACATGTGCTGTGCAGAGGAACAGCAGGGTTATCTACCTACGTTCCATTCAGTCCTCTGTCGTATGAGGGAGCTGATGGCTCCCTATTTCACAGCAGAGGCGTCTGAGACCTGCTGCATCAGTAATTCACCTAAAGATCGCCCAGTTCATGAAGGAATCTGGAACAGTGCTGGACAATGAGTCGCTTGATGAAAGCTGCCTAAGCCATCTGTGCCAAAGTGGGCAGGCTTTGCACCTCCTGTTGACCCCCTGGAAGCTGACAGACATGAGGCAGACAGACTAGAGACCCTGAAGAGAGGGACTGTGGTTCCAGTTCAGGTATCATCTCTGCTCTCTCAGCAGATGGCAGGAGATGCCAGAGGCAATGCTAAATATTACCGGATGCTAGGGAGTTTGGGCCTCTGCCAAAGCAAATGTCTTTGTTCCCTGGGCAATTCTCACCCTCACCCTCACCTTAAGTCACCTGGGCGGGCTCATCCAAAGATCTCCGTGTAAGAGGGAGTCTAGTGCCTGCCTCTTTGCGCCCCATTCAGCAGGTAAACAGGAAGCCCACACCTTCTCTTTTATGGATCCTCCAATCCCTGCCTGCCTAGTGTCCGCACATCTCTCCACTCACCCCACCCTCTCCTGGCAGCCTGACCCTTCCTTTCTGCTGTCTCATAGCAATTCAGTTCAACATCAATTACTAGGAGGCAGACATGGTACCAAGCAACAGCAACACAGACACAATCTCTGCCCTCCAACAGCACAAACAAGCGATGCCCAGATTTGGAAGTGCATATGCCACCCCTGGTGGGAACAGAGGAGAGATATCAGAGCCAGACTTGGGATTCATGGAAGGCCTCCTGATGTAGGGACAAATCAGTAGAACACTGAGAATGGATGGCAGGAAGCTGGTTAGTGAAATGGGCCAGGAACCATGTTCAGAAAGAGCAGTATTGTTCACATCCATCGTTAGAGCACCTGGCAGACAGCAGTGTATCTATGTGTTCACAGAGCTGCCTGCCTTTCTGAGCTGTGAGCTCCAGCAGGCTGATATCCTGTCCATCTTTGACCCTGAAGCTCATGGTGCCTGGTGTGGAGTAGGAAAGTGTGCAACAAATGCTGAATTGATGAACACACGGCAAACACGGAGAATCAGTGCCTGGCTCTGTGACACCTAAGGATGCAAAAGATCTGAGAAGCCAAGGTTACAGTGGGTGGGAAGTGGCAGGAAAACTGAGGCAGAATATAAACCTTGAAACTGGAGAGGTGCTTTTAGTAGCTAGACATACTGACCAAACCGGCACAATCGTGAATTTGGAAAAAGGCTCTTTGATGGTTAACAACCAAATACACAAGTTCTTACTAGGAATAGATGTCAAATCCTCTACTTGAGTTCATAAAAATAATTTTACTCATCCAGAACAGAAGAGATTAGCCCTAAAAACAGATTGTTATGAAAACAGAACTGGTGGCTTTACCAGATGGCAGGCTGGACCTGAGCCCACAGTGGGATTTTATTGGAGGCATGGTTCCCACAGTCCAGGCAGCACTATGGGACTCATGTCTCTCTGCAGGTGCAGCACACCTGGAGTCACTGGAACCAGGACACTGCACTGAAAGAGAGAACAGGGGTGGGGCAGGTGAGATGTGACTTTCCATCAGAAAAGGGATGGTGTAATGAATGGATTCAAGAGACCCATCATGGGGTTGTGGGATGCCCACCATGGGAAGAGGATTTGCATGCTCCACCCAGCAACAGCAATCCTGTAGCTATCCACAAATCCTGATTCCATTCAGGACAAATGTTCTGGCCTGTGGGTTATTCACAGGTGGATGGTCTGCTGGTGCTGAGTCGCGGGTATCCCCACCAAGGGAATGAATCAGGCTACATCCTTCATGGAGCAAAAAGCACTGGGTTTGGAATCAGAAAAATTGAGACTTTCCTACTTTCTAGCTGCATGAACCTCAGTCATTATTTCCTTTTCTATAACAATATCTACCTTGTCTTTCTCTCTGGGGTGCTCTGAGGGTCACACAACATGGTATACAGGAAAGAGCTGCATAACTGCAGTGTCTGGTGTTATTCCCCCCAAAGATCTCTTTTGTGCACTGCCTCCCACCCACCTACCCTGGTAAATGTCTGGACAGGATTCGCAGCACCCTTTCCTCATGGGGGCACCACTGCCAGTGTAACCCACTTCTAAAGCAGCAATAACGTGGGGTCCTGTGGTTCAATGGCCCGGGAGGAGCTGTAGGCAGAACTCAGCTTCCAGACTTGCTCTCAACATTTTGCAGTGATTTATAGAGTGTAGGAGGGGCAACTGAGTCCAGAGTCACCTGCCTGCACACATCAGTAGCCCAGCACTCTGCCCTCTCAGCATCCTGCCTGGGCACTAGAGTTTTGGGAAGTCATCCAAGACAGTCTGCTTGGGTTGACTTGGAGTCTCATTCATCAACTCAAAATATTAGCTTTAAAACATTGCCCCTTCCATGGCCTCAGTTTCCCTTCTGTAAGTGGGAATGTTGACCTCAAATGAATGCAAGGTTTCCTGCAGATGAAGTGAGGGAGTCTGTATTTGAAGATCAGCTTTGCCTCAGCCTAGCTGTGTGACCTCAGACAATTACTCAAATTCTCTCTGCCTCAGTTTATTAACATGTAACCGGGGATAACTATGCTTACCTCTAGGATCACTTGTAAGAACTAAAAGAGATACTACTGGGAATTCTCTCAACACAGAAGTGCACAGTAAGTGACTTTCTTACCATCTACTTGGGAATCCTGAGACTTATAGCCACAGGATACCAGGCGCTTTTCACAGCAGCACGGCAGGATTTGATGAGGCAAAGCTAAAGGGAAGACTATGGACTCACTAGGCCTGCAGATGCGGCCAAATTCCTGAACGAAGGAAAGCGCCCCATGGAACAGGGAAAAAGTTTCAGGGACCACCACCTCCATTCGTGGGAGTACAGGGTCTCGGAGATTCTTAAGTGAGGAAGTAGATATCGAGGTTGTCGATAACCCCAGGGTGTCGGGGTTTCCAGACACCCACCCCAGGGGCGCTTCCTGAGTCCCCATCGCAGCCCCCCCCCATGGGGTCTGCAGTCCAGGCCTGACGCGCGCCCCTGCCCTCCCATAGGCGCGCCAGCGCAGCGCTGGTCCATGCAGGTGCCGGCCGAGGTGAGCGCAGCGGCAGGCGAGGCGGCGGTGCTGCCCTGCACCTTCACGCACCCGCACCGCCACTACGAGGGGCCGCTGACGGCCATCTGGCGCGCGGGGGCGCCCTACGCGGGCCCGCAGGTGTTCCGGTGCTCGGCGGCGCGCGGCAGCGAGCTCTGCCAGACGGCGCTGAGCCTGCACGGCCGCTTCCGCCTGCTGGGGAACCCGCGCCGCAACGACCTGTCGCTGCGTGTCGAGCGCCTCGCCCTGGCCGACGACGGCCGCTACTTCTGCCGCGTTGAGTTCGCCGGCGACATCCACGACCGCTACGAGAGCCGTCACGGCGTCCGGCTGCGCGTGACTGGTGAGGCGGGCCGGGTCCGAACCTCTCCCGCCCTCCCAGTCCCAGTCCCAGTCCCAGTCCCAGTCCCGGTCCCGGTCCCGGTCCCGGTCCCGGGGGCTGACTCGGTGCCGCCTCCGCGACAGGAAATGGACAAGAACTTCCCCCTGTCTGCTCCCCCGGGGGGGTCTCAAACCTGAGCTTGGTCACGGAAAGAGCTGGGCCGGGGGCGGGAATAGGCGTTTATGATGCAGCCCGTAGACCGGGGCTGACCCCAGTAACCCGCAGACCAAGATGAGGGTAAAACGGGTGAACAACAGACCCTGAATGTGACAAGGGCTGCAGCAGTGTGTGCAGCGAGCTCCCATAGTCCTCAGCGGGGCGCACAGGACACTAGGCACTGTCCTAGACCCTAAGATACGACGATCCTGGAGCTAGGGTCCCAGGCCCTCCAGGAAGTGGCTCTTCGCTCCGGGGGACCAGCTGTGCGACGTGACAACCACAGCAGGTGCTCGCTAAAGGGACATTAGCGTAGGGTCAGACCCTACTCCAAGCGCCCCACTGGGATTAATTTGCCAAGTTTTCTCAACAACCTCATGGGGTAAAGGCTGCTGTGATTTCCATTTGACACATGGAGAAACTGAGGCATAGAGAGGCGGATAGGCTTGCCCAAAGCCACACTTGCTTGGGAACCTAGGTAGCCTGGCACCCAGATGCCCACTTCCTCCTCTCTGAGCCCCTGCCAGTTCCTGCGAAGCGCATGGGGGAGGGCACCCCTTGCCTTTGCCGGGTGCTCGCTCTCTGCGCCCCCTCCCCCGCCTTGGTCGCTGCTCAGTGACCACTGCCCGCCTTCTCCCCAGCAGCCGCGCCGCGGATCGTCAATATCTCCGTAATGCCTGGCCCGGCGCACGCCTTCCGCGCCCTCTGCACAGCCGAAGGGGAGCCTCCTCCGGACCTCACCTGGTCCAGCCCGGCCCTGGGCAATAGTTCGGCCGCCTTGCGGGGCCAAGGGCACGGCCACCAGGTGACCGTCGAGCTGCCGGCGCTGACCCGCGACGGCCGCTACACCTGCACGGCCTCCAACAGCCTGGGCCGTGCAGAGGCCAGCGTCTACTTGTTCCGCTTCCACGGCGCCAGCGGGGCCTCGGCGATCGCGCTCCTGCTGGGCGCGCTGGGGCTCAAGGCGGTCCTGCTGCTTGGCGCTCTGGCCGCGGGCGCTGCCCGCCGCCGCCTAGGTGGGTGCACCCCGAACCTGTGCGGGTGTGAGGGGTGGGCCGGGCCAGGTTCTCCTCTCAGGTAAGGCCGTATAGCTGACCACCCACACATCCAGCATGATGGATCGGAACGTCCTTTTACACCTGTACATCAGCGCACGTTCTTCTCCCTGGAGCAGGGAGTCAGAGTCCGGGCCGGAGCAAACCCCTTTCCATGGAAGTGCTCTCAGGCTCTCAGGCTTCCCCCAGGGCCAGCATTCCTATGTGTCACAAGCCTGGAACGTGGCGCTGCAGCGCGCCGGGGAATACTGAGAAGTCCGAGACCGGGTTCCCTACCCTCCCACTGAGTTAGCTGATCACGGCAGCAAGCTGTGAGAAGGGAACCCCCTAGACTCCAGAAACTGTAGATGGCAGAGAATGGGGTGAAATACTCTGCTGGGAGCAGAGGGGAGACCTTAGGCAGTGCTGAAGCGAGTACACGTGAACTGGGACACGAGGAGCCAGTGGTGCACCTGGCAGAAAGCCCAGCATGGGCAGAAGTGTGGCAGCTTGAGCTCAAAGGGTGTCCTTAAAGAACTGCCACACCCTTCGGCAACTGAACTGCATGACAAATTTACTGTGTGTCCCAAAGAGGGAAGAACTTCCCGGAGTGTCCAGTCCTCCCAGTCATAGCAGTAGCCTCAAACACTCCAGGGTTGAAATCCAGTATTTGTCATGGTGCTCATGATTGCCACCGTTACTTTTGGCCACGCTGGTTCTTCAAACTTACCAAGCTTTTGCACTTGAGGGTCCTCAGAAAGGAGGTGTTGATTCCACCTGTCCTCATTAACTTCTAGTCAATTTTCAGGTGGAGGCCTCAGTGTCACTTCTGTAGAGCCCGCTGTCTTCAGTCTGTTGCATGCTTCCCTGGGGCAGTTTTTCACAGTGGGGTGGGCGGTGGCAGTAGGTGTGTATGCTGGACGCTGCAATGCAAATTTGTCCCTCTCTCTGTCCTTCACACAGAGCTCCCAGCCACCCAGGACACCCATCCGCGGTAAGTATGGTCACTTGTACCCAACTCATTTGTACCCAGTCCCATCGGCTAAGGGATACAGGCTTCTCACAACTGGTGGCATAAGGAGAAAGAAGAGGCATAGGGCAGAGCCAGGCTCTTCTTGCGATAGCAGCCCCTCTCAGTCCAGCACCCCCTTCCCTGGACAAGCCATGTTCATTTATACTACTAATGCACAGGGCCTGGTATTTGTGGTGCTGCGGGGTAATTCTATGACTGTGATACCTTCTCGATTCCAGGATATTTATTCCTCCTCCTCCTCTTCTCTGTCTTCCTTTACTTCTCCTTCTCTTCATTCCTCTCCTCCCCCCCACTCCTTGCCTCTTTCTCCTCTTCCTCCTCCATCTTCTTCTTCCTCAAGACAGGGTCTCAGTTTGTAGGGCAGGCTGGTGTGCCTTGAACTCACTTATGTAGCCAGGCTGGCCTCAAACTCAGTGATACTCCTGCCCCAGCCTCCCCAGTGCTGGCATTACAGGCGTGCACCACCATGCCCTGCCCAGATGTTTCTTCTTGTAGTCCCCAGCATTCTAGAAACAACCAGTCTCACACAGAAACCACCATAGGGCCGTTCATTCTTCAAGGCACTGCTAAAGTGTTCCCAAAGTCTACCACAGGTTCCAAAGGCTTGGCTTCAATAAGGGGCCTGTGAACTGCAACCGAGAAGCCACTGACAGGAGAGCCATGCCCTCCTTCCCCATGGCGTCTGCCTAAATGAAGGCCAGAGCCATACTAAAAGAGAAAGAAACCAGCTCTGGACCCTGGCTGCTCTGTGGGGTGGAGCTGAGAGAAGCCCGGCCTTCTCTCCAGCTCAGCATCTCCACAGTCTCCATAACTTGCCACATATTCCTTTTCTGTGTAATTTGCTGTCACACCAAGGCCTCTGAATCAGAAACCTGACTGTTTTTAGACATTTAAAAGTTTTGAGTACTTTCTATGTAGCAGTCACTGGTTTGGCTACATGAGAGGCAGAAAAATCTCTGAACTCACTTTCCAGTGAAAAATTTAATTTTTTTTTTTTAACCGGGGATCGAACTCACAACCTCACGCTTGCCAGGCAGGCACTTAGGCTGCTGAGCTAAATCCCCGGTCAAAAAGTTTAATAAACACAGGAATAATATCTTCTTAGATTATAAAATAAAAGATACCAAGGAAGTGATGAAACGGCTCCCCAGGGAACAGGGCAATCGCTGGACTGTGGCCACCTCAGATCCAGATGTTGTATGTGAGGACAGGCATGAAGGGGCCTGAAGCTGAAGGATAAGAGTGGGGTGGCAGACTCCGAGAAAGGAAGACATGAGAAGGCAGACACAGGTGTGTCTGGAGGGAGTCAAGTATGGCCCCAGCATGGAGCTTGGGGTGGGCACCTGGGCCACCAAGGCTGTGGGCCTATTCTGAGGGCAATAGGAAGTCACTGGGTGGCTTAAGCAGGTGAGAGGCTCCACCTGGACAAGAGGATCTGGACATCTGTGAGGCTGTGCATCTGTTTGGACAGAGGTGTTAGTGGAGGCGGTAGGGAGATGGGCAGGGGGCTGACCCAAGGGCAAAGTGGGCAGCTCATGCTGAGGGAGGGAGCCAGGATGCCCCAGGGTGAAGGTTGGGGCTACTTACTGGGATGATGAAGGGAGAAAATAGAGTGTGGGGTGGGAGGATCATGCAGTAAGGTGGACATGGAGGACTAAGGTTCCCCTTACTATGTCCCATGCAAAAGTCTAGAAAGCAGTCAGGCCCAGATACGTGGGTCTGGGAGTCAGGGACACGGAGTTGGATTGTGAAGCCTCTGACAAAATATCTTCTAGGAAACAGAGACTCTGTGGCTATAAGATGCTGTCACCTACAGCAGCCCCTTCCCTATTCTTTCCCTGCCTCTAACGTTCAATTAGTTCCCATGCGCTCTTGGTTCTGGTCCTGTCGCCCTCTATTTCATGTTCTCTCTGCCTATTGCTAGGGTAAAGTTTAGGAAATCAGAGATCTTCCTCCATATTGGCTGGTTAGTCAACTTTCTCCTGTCTGCAGGCCCCAGGCTCAGGAATCCAGTTATGAAAATTTGGGCCAGATGAACTCCCGGAGCCCACCGTCTGCCACATGTTCCCCATGAGGAGCTCCTCAGCCACCAGCATCTACTTGTGCACCATGAGAAGTGAAGGCCAGGGCAAGGCTTAGCTGCTGCAACCCCTCCTGATCCCCAGGCATCTTGGCAGCCCCAGCTGAATGATCAGCAGTCCGAAACCAGCTCACAGAGGTTCATCAGGCCTACTTGGACTTCTGTCTGACAGCCTCCGTGATATTCATGCTAGTTGGGCCAGCATTCTGAAAGTGTGTGTATGTGTGTGTACATATGCACACACATGCCTCTGCTGGTCAGCTCTCCTGTTACTGGGACAAAACAACCAACATCCACAAGTTAAAGAAGGAGAGGTTTATTTGGCTCATGGTTTCAGAGTTTCAGTCCAGAGTCAGCTTCTGTTGGCTTCAGGGGAAAACCATCATGGCAGCAGTGTGTGATGGGGCAAAGTCAATCACTTCAAGTAGAGTGGGGAAGAGCACTAGGAGAGATATACCATCCAAAGTCACCCCTGGAGCCCTGTCTTGAGCTAGGCCCCACCTCCTAACAGCACATTCAACTGTGAACATCAGTGGGTAAGGCTGTTGATGAATACAGTAACCCGTGATCCAGTCATCTTTCCCAGTGTCTCGTAATGCAGCCAAATTGAACCTCAGCAGTCACGGTGCCCTTGTGTGCTCAGCATGAAACTTCTGGACAGCTTCCCTCATCCTTCTTTTACACTGTAGTAAAGCAGACTGGAAAGGGGTCATAGGGTCTGGAGCCTCACACTCCATCCTGCTCTACCAAGTTGCTATATTGAATGGGATAATTTCTTCACCTCTCTGGGTCTCAGTTCACCCACCATTGATCATGGGCAGTAATAATCTTCCCCTTTTGCTGGTAGATGTGATAAGGTTTTTGCAGTGTTGAAGACTGTCTCAGTTTGGGCCTTTGGACATGCAGAGTTTTGGGATAAGTTGGTAGTCATACCAGGTTTGTGAGGAACAAAGCATTCCAGAGAAGACAGGCTGGGTTTGTACAAACTGAGGTCCAAGGAACATCAACTCCTACAAACCTGGTAGCAAGAAGAGGAGCTTCTACTTCCTGCATTATTCACTGTGATTGTCCCACACCCTCTCTCTGCACACCTTTTACTGTCCCAGACTCTCTATACTGTCTTGAGCTGGGACCACCAGAAAAAAGAATGAAAGACCCATTATCTCAAAGCATCTGGAAACTTTCTCAAGGCCTGGGAGAGTTGAGGAGAGCTGTGGGAACTGGTGAATAAAATTGACTATAATCTCCCTGGATGTCCACATCCTCCCTGGATGTATGTCTAAATGCACTGACACTCTCACCCCAATTGCCCAAGTGCAATGAGGCTAACTTTGCAGGGTGCTGCACTCCCTTTCAGGTATGTGTGAATTTACTGGTCCTACTAGAGAGGCCCACCTTGGGAGCCAGGTGAGCTCACAAGGCAGCAGACTAAAGAGGCCATGGTGTTTTTTGGGGGGGAGAGGCCCTGAAGGCTGAGAGGTTCACCCAGGTCCCCTCCACACCACAGCCTTTGCCAGGGCAAGAGGGTGATGACAGCTTATTATTAGGATCCAACTAGGAGCCTGCCTGAGCAGTTAAGAGGTCACAGAATTTGACATCTGTACCTTCTTGAACAGGGACATGTTCAGGCACCTCCATGGAGAGTCCTGTATCATCAGGGAAGTCACTGGGATACAGAAGTGCATGTGTGTTAGAGCACATGATTAGTCTTTGAAGTCAGTTTCACAACCCAAAAAACTGTAATGTGAATTACTGCCTATGTATCTGCTATGTGCTAGGAACTGGGCAGTATGTAAGGCTACAAAAATGAAGTAGTAGCCTGTATCAGTCAAGGTAGTCTAAATTGTGCTTCCATAACAGACCCCCAAATCAGCAGTTGAAAACAATGAGTTTATTTCTTGGAAATGCTACAGGCCCATCACAGACTGGCAGATAGGCTTCACTCATTGTTACTCGGGGACCTAGGTCCCAGAATCCAGCATCTCTTATGTTGTAGACTGGGGGGAGAATCCTCTAGAGGAAGCTGGCTGTGAATGCCCGCTACTCAAAAAGCAAAGGCAAAAGGATTCCAAATTTGGGGACTGCCTGGGCAATTTAACAAAACCCTGTCTCAAAATAAAAAATAATAATAGGAAGGGCTGTGATGTAGCTCAGTGGTAGATTGCCTCTGGGTTTGATCCTCAGTCTCTCTCTCTCTCCACCCCCCTCCCCTCCCTCCCTCCTCTAGAGGACTTTCCACAAGTGTTCATAGCTCATAGTTCATAGCATCATAGTTCATACCTCAGACCTCACCATATGCCCTGCTCAGAAGCAACTGAACAGGACACCCCATGTGGTATTCAGAAGGGGAACACAAGGGACATTTGGGAAGCATTGGTGGCTCCACAGTGAGACCTGTTTGAAGCTCTTGAGCTAGTGAGTGACATGGTAAATGAAAACTCAGGTATGGATACAGGTAATTAGGGAGCATATGAGGGATAATTTCCCTGTCATGGGGACGGTTCCTGGAGGAAGGTACATGGAGAGTATGTGTCAGCTATTCAAACAGGAGGCCAAGGGGAGAGAGTGGCTTGGGAGATAAGAAAAGTATTCTAAGCAAAGGACAATATGGGCAAAGAGCAAGAGGTCAGACACAGCATGGCCAGAAGCAGCCAGAGGAGGGTAGCGGAAGGGTGTGGCTAGAGCTGGAGCAGCAAGATACCCTATGCTAGGTGCAGGGTGCTGCCAGGGTACATGTGCTACCTAGCAGTCTTCTTTCACCCATGCAACCACTACCTTCTGCAGAGCCAGGATACTCTGGGCTGGGGCCCAGGACTCATAGAGCAATGTCTCTGTGAATTCTGAGGTGTACCTGGTCAACAACACCTGAGGAGCTTGTCCAATGCCCATTCCAAGCATCATCTGACCTGCTGAACCACAAGCTTGACAGAGAGGCTAAAATCGCAAGCAGGTTCTTTAGGTGACTTTGCCTTAACATTTATTACAATCATTTTTTAAGCACACACTAAAAACGTTGAAACAGTAAGATGACCACCCATGTGCCCAGTACCTTCATTCACCATTCATTTCTCACCACGTGGTCCTTGTATGTGTGTGTGTGGCTGAATCATTTGTAAGCTGACACTGCATTATCAACCCCAAACACCCCCAAAGAACAAGACTGTTCTCCTCCATACTATCACCATACTTGGAAAATCAATAGTGATTTAGCAATACCACCTGTCTTGTTACTTTTCTCACTGCTGAGACAAAATACCCAACACCCTCAAGTTAAAGGAGGTAAGGTTTATTTAGTTCAGTTTATAGAGGCTTCAGATCATAATCAGCTGGCTCCAGGGCAGAGTAGCACAGCAAAGGAGCATCACAGCAGAGACACAGTTCGTGGCAGGCAGAAGACAGAAGGCATTAAACTACAAGTGACAAGAACAGCTTCTTTCTGCCCCTTTTATTCTCTATTTAGGCTACTGGACTTAGGGTGGATGGCAAACCAGACAGTGGACTGACTTAGTAGTCACACACCCTTGATCCCAGCACCACACACTCTAGATCCAGCCATTTCTGTAAAGCCCCGCCTATATGAGGATGTATGTGCTGACCAAATGAGACTTTGGGGGGACATCTAGATACAAGCTGTAACACTGCTTTACAGTCCACACTCAAATTTCCTCCAGTTGTCCTCCAAATATCCTTTAGCTTGTTGCTTTTAACCATTTTGACTCTGGATGGTTCTTTGGCAAGCAGAAGTTTGAGGGTCACTTGGTGATAGGCCTGACATTTGTTTCAGGGTGCCTGAGTACAGCAGTGCTAATGATATGGCAGTCCTTGCCACGGAATCGCACTTGTACTTGGGAACAGAAAAAGCACCATTCCCTCAAAAGCCTCTGATCCAGCAGTTCCAGCAGTGCTGGGCCATGGAGCCCATTGAGGGACAGAAGCCCCCTCCTTTAAGTGTGCATCTTGTGCATAGGCAGCCTCCTGCTTTGCCACCTCCTAAAGCAGCTGCTCCAAAGGGCATGGGGGAGGATGGTAAGGGGACAGCACTGGAGCCATCCCTCTGGACTGTCCCTGTGAGAGATCTACATGGGGCAGAGCCACCTGTCCACCTCCATCTACCCTCTGGAAGCACTCGGGTTCTGCTGCTGACAAGCAAGAACAGACACATGGTCCACATCCTTGAGCCACCGCAGCAGGACCAACTATCCTGAGGCTAGCGAGTCAAGAAATGACCTAGAAAATTTGGTGTTTTCAAGATGAGACTTCCCAATGTGGTATGGGGACACAGAGTTGGAGCCCTCCATATTCTTGCCCCAACACTGCAGGAACACACATGTGCTCAGCAGCCATTCTCCAATCCTTAAATCTTTTGGATCTATCTGGAAAAAGAAGCCAAGTCCAGACAAGGACAGAGGAGATACACCCCACACCCAGCCTAGGGGCTCCTAAATTGACTTTAATCCCAAGTAGAATGCACAGACTCTCCCAGCATTCCTTATCTCATTTAAGGAGTGTCTTACAGATATTTGTGAAAAATATTAAAGAACTCCCTGTTACACCCAAGATTTTTCAGAGCAGACCCTAAACAAACGGAGATACTGCCCTCTGCCGGCAGCTCCGTCCACCTACACCACCACCACCCCCAGACCGGGACAACCTTTGCGCAACCTGTAAGCCCAAGGCTCTCCTGATCTGCCCAGTGCTCAGTCTATGCCAACTCTTAAACTTCCAGGTTTAAGACCTATGCCAACTCTTAAGACCTCCAGTTCTTTTGAAACTGAGAGGTCTTACCACTGTAGTAAAAGCTTCTGCCTATTACAAACTTCCAAATGAGGAGGAAAACATGGAAACAAAGCTTTGTAAATGGGAAAGGAAAACAGGCTTGAAGAGTAGGGAAATGGGGGAAAAACCCCAAGTTATATCACGTACAGGTATAAATTCTCTATGATGAATATGATTGTTATACATATCCAAAATGTACTAATAGAATCTAATGAAAAAAAAACTTCCTAATTTAAAATTTTTCTTAGTGTGATTTATGTATGAAAAAGAGACCTGCCAACCAATTTGCCTAAAAGAACGAGAAAGATCCATCATGGGTAAATTAAATTTGTTGTATATGTGCTGCCGAAGAGAGCACAGGGGTAAGTTAAATTTGAATGTGGTTTATTTGCAAAATTGTATTTAACCAGTTCTCATTTCATCCTGTTTCTCATCACTTAATAAAAATTCATCATTTGTACAAACATCTAAACAAGGAAGAAGTAAATATTGCACATTTAATGATCAAAATAAAGCTGTGGTTTTTAAAAGCCTTTTGAGACAAGTGGGAAGGAAGAGAGTCTGAACACAATGAAGCACTTATCTGACAAAGTGGTTTTTAAATCCCTGAAAGAAAACTCAGTGAAAGATATTACATTAGTACATTTAAAAAGTTATAATCAACATTTAACAAATTCATTATCTTAAAATAAGATCAGTAGGTTAATTTTTTTAAGTTATTCTCATCAGAAATCAGGAACCTATTCAGAAGGAAATGTTCTAGACCACAGGATGCCCAAAGCATACTCTAGAACCCATCATCACTGCAGAGCAGAACAAAGTGAGGCTGATCAGTGCCTAGCTGTTAAGAGCTTTAGCCAGCTCAATCCAGACACAAATGGAAGATCACAGCGAGGGAGTTGTCCTTGTAAAGCACTGCGCTTACTTTCCGACACTGTATTACCCATCTTACTTAATAAAACAAAGATAATTGAGGAGAACAATCAGCTTTAAAATTGTTCCACAGTGAAGAGACAGTAGTAAAAGATTAAGTGCAAAACGAATGCCTTATTCCTTATGCAGACATGCAATGAGACCAGCAAGTGGTATTATCCCCAGGTCTGGAGTTTGAACTTACCACAGTTTAACATTCCATCGCCAGAGCTGATGCTATCTCAGTTGCAGAGCAGTAAGTAAATGGCACTGCTGGGACCATGCAAGCATGACTAATGCCAGGGCAGGAACCAGGATAAGGCAACCAACACAAAATGTAGAAAAGGCAAGAAAGCACACACTTGGTGCCTCCAAATGACTTAATATTTGTGCCCTCTATGCTTTAATGGTCCCACTCCAGACCTAACCCAGCTAATCTTTGGCACAGTAACACAGAAGGATTCAGGCACTTTTCCCCAAGGGAAGCCCTGTTGAACATTTGGTGGAAGAGGACTGGGTTTGGGGCATTTAGCCTGGCGAGGCTAAAAGCTGGGGTGACTGGGGTCAGATATGTGACCAGAAGAGAAACATCTCTTGAGAGGGAAGAACAAGAACAGCTCCTACCTGGGCTGCTCCCAGGAATATCCACAACCAAGAGGCAACACTGCAAGGAGCCATCTCAGCTTGGTGTAAAGCAGGACTATGAGCACAGGTCTTTGACCAAGTGGAGACTAATGGTTTCCTCTGAGAGGGGAGCCTAGGTACTGCTCCCTCTCACTTTACCATGTCTGTGATCCTAGGACATTTGCTTCCTGATCCAAAAAAAGTTTTAGAACAAAAACTGAACGAAAAAAGTGTATTACCTTCATTCAAGTAGAAGGATATGGACTCAGGCACACTGATTTTGGTGATTACTCATGAGAAACATAGGACGTTAGGCTAGGGCAAGGCTGAGGGTTGTACTTTCTGCACTAAATTTCCTCCACATCAAAGAACAGACTCAGACACAACCTTGGGGAGGTGGAGGCAGAGGCATCTGGTGGCTGAGCCAACACACTGATCATGAAACTGAGAAACCAGCCATGCTGGGGAGCTGAGACCAAATGTGCAGGACTATGGGTCCCCACCCTACCTGTTACTCTCATACTGCAGAAACATGTGGCAGGACCTCTGCCTTAATACCCTGTGTTGTCAAGCTTTCTGCCTTTCACTGTCCTAGTTAAAAGTAGAGCAAGAAAATGGGGGGATCCAAGCCGCTTCTCTGCCCCATGTTTCTACTGCAGGATGAAGTATGATGAATGGAGAAGAGGTGCTTTTTTGACTGAATGCTGCCCCACCTTTCTCCCAGAAAGCATTAGACAATGCTGGCCATAATAAAGGAGTTGAGCATACAATGGCCCACCTTCTACTGTTTGGCCTATGAGTCTTGCCTAATCCCACAGCTCTGTGGACTCCAGAAGCTGACAGTCTTTTTAAGCAAAAGCTCATTCTCAAGCAAGCAGTAAACAGACTGGCCTGCTTGTAGCCCTTCCTTTCTGGAGGCTGCCATGCTCTTAATTAGCCCAGTGTCTGGAAAGCATGTTGCCAGTCCAGGAACCTAGGACCTGACAACCTTCCTATACTGGATGTGAAGAAGTAAAAGAGGAAACATTTTTACTGAACCACTCTGAAAATAAAGTTTCAGTAAATCAGATGACATCAGGCATTAAAATTTGTATCAATCTTCACAACAGGAACACTTCTCAAGTTCAGATCCATATCCATCACAACCAAAGACTGATTTTATTTTTAATAATTTTTATACATCAAGTACATTATAAATATTATAAACTTCCAAAAATTAACAGATTAATCATAATTATCTTTAAAATGGGCATACTTCAAAGATTTCACATTCTAGGATATCAGTAATTTCACTTTCCTGAAAGAGCACATATTTCCTGTCATAAAATCATGGCTGCCAAAATCAGTCAATTAAACTGTCCACAGCTTCTAAAATTTTCTTATACATAGGAGAAGCTGATTGATTTCAAAAGGAAGAGAAACAAAAATTAGGGAAGATGACACAAGTCCCTCTGAGCTGACACCTGTGGCCTACAAAAGTCAGACACTGACATTCTTTGTCAGAGCTCCAAGGTTTGTCTGAGGCAGAATTGTTCTGTCTGATAAAAGTTCCAACGAACTTCTAGATGTGAGGGAAAGACTCTGAAAGGGCATCTGAGAAGAAAGTGGCATTCTGATAGCTACATTCTTCTCTCTCTACCAAGAGACAGTGATGATCCTTTAGATATTTTTAAGTAAATATTCTGGAACTAAAACCAGCTCATAAACACAGACACATTATGTAACAAACAAAATCCATTTTGAGTTGACAGAATTACAAATACATTACAGAAGGAAAATTGTATGGGGAAATAATAAGAACAAGAAGATGGTAACAGTATGAGGTAAAGTTGTAGACAGGCTTTGCTAAGAATGAACGGTTAACAAAGATAGAAGGCACGTGGCTATTCAAAACAGCCAAATTTTAGAAATTCTTCCAACCTGACCCAGTATCCTGAACAAGTGTTTCAGCAGGTCCTCAAGCTTCATTTGAGTTTAACTGTGGAGGAAAGAAACAAGAGGGAATGGAGAACCAAGTCCCCAGTCCCCCTTTCAACTGTGGGGCATTCCAATTGCAAACCTGGTGTCTGTCATGGGTTGCAAACTTCAACATCAACCAGGCCTAGAAGTAATATGAATAATGCAGAGATCCGATGGCGGAAGAAGTCAACATGCCTGCACTCTCCAGCATGTGGACTAAGTAAAACGTGTGCACAGCATGGTCAACACAGAGCACCAGCTCTGCCACCCTGATTCTGACAGGGGCTCCTCCAGGAGCACACACTGTTAATGGAAACAGACATGCCGCCATCTCTGCTGTCCACTCTAATCAGGATGAAGTGGCCATGCTTTGCACATGCCTCACTTTCACTAATTCAGCATCTTTACATCCCTTCTGAGGGAAACATAATACTTTTTAAGAGGGTGTGTTTCCCCACATTTGAGAAATACTGAAATCATTGAAGCTGACTTTTTAACATTGGAAGAATATAAATGTGGTTCAAACCAAAGGGCTCTATATGATTCACAAAATGTCAAATCTGACGTTCAAATAAAATGGGAGAGAAGTGGAAATACATTAAGAACTCTATCTGGGGGCCTGCTGAGGCGACCAACTGTTAGTGGTTTCTGTACTCAAGTGGAACTTTGTAAATTTCACTTGTGATGAGCATAACTAAAAAGCCCCCAGAAAATTTTAAGAGACAAAAACACATAAGCATGCATACAAGTACACACACACACATACACACACACACCTACCCAAAAACTAGCTAATGCTCCCTAGTCAGCTACTCGTTGGCTAAACTAGGCTTTTCAGTGAAACTGAGCAACTATTTTTACAAAGAAAAGTTAAATGTAAACAAAAACAAAATGAGGTTTTTCAAGAGCCTTAATGTTACTATCGTATGTTATCCAAATAATGCACTTCAGGATAGAGACAATTAACAAGAAGAGCCAGGAAGTTTTTCCCATCTTGGAGACAATGGCCAGGATGCTTTACAAACTGGGCAGCTTGCAATATCTGATCCTGGTATTCAATGTACTGCTTATTCAGTGTCATGGATTCAAGAGCAGCCAAAGCCTAGAAGACAACAGAGACAAGAGGTTACAAATGCACACCTGACTGGCCAAGGTAAAGCACACCTATCATCATTATCTGGTTCCGCCATGCGCCTCAAGTGAGGAAGAGTACAGAACCTGAGTCAGGAGTTCAGAAGGCAGGCGCTGATTAACCCAAACAGAAGGAGGCCTGCAACCCCATCCTCTCTGCCTTTTGCAGCTATCCTGCAGTGCTGTTATTTCCCTACCCCTTTTGCCAAGAGCCATTGCAGCTCTGGACTTACTGTCCATCGGCCACACCCATTTCCCAAAACTGCTTTGTCTTCCCTACCAGATCACTGGCTCCCTCCCTTCTCAGAGCTCAACAGGAAAGCACAGGCACCAGATGCATCTCACTAAGGTGAGGCCTGTATAACTGGCTTTTGGGCTGGTACTCAGGTTACAAAACAATACCATACTAACTGAATGAAATTCTAAAGAATGGCTGGTAAGTGCTGCTGCAGGTATATGATAAGGTGACTCTATCAGTCAACAAGTATAAAGTATAGGTCAGTTCCTTCCAATTCTGTATGACAAACAGCACAGAACTAATGGGAGAAAATGTTCCCACATCTCTCTTCAAAGTAAAGAAAAATGCTCTCTAGTTCCGTAATTTTAATTTTCCCTTCCTTTATAGACGAGAAGGGGAAAGAGACTGTACATGAAGGAAGCAAAAAGTCAGAGGAGTTCTTGGGGTGGGGAGTTTTGTTTTCCCACTGCACAAACTCAGGCACCTCCAAGGTTCTAAAAGCATCCTCTCTCCTCCGGGGCACATCCTGTCCTACGGATGGGAACAGCAACACTACAGAATACATATCAAATTTTGCAATTTCCTTGCTTCAAATAATAAGGAAGAATTTTTGGGGGGAGTGGGAGAGGCTGGTAAATGAAATGAAAGCTTAGAAATAAATTACCAGGAACACTGTATGCACAGTAGTCTTAAAGCTGAATGTAAACAACTAGGGATTTTGTAACCAGTTTAAGAGTACAATCTAACAACAGGAATCAAAGGGACAAAAACCAGGTGTAGTGGCGTATGTCTGTAATCTAGCAAACTAAGGCACGAGGATCACAGGTTCAAGTTCAAGCTGTGCAACTTAGCCACTTAAAGAGATCATGTATCAAAATTTAAAAAGAGCTGACAGAAGCAGCTCAGTGTTAAGGCCCTTGGTTCACTCCCTATGTTACCAAAATAATGGTGACAGAGAGGAGGCAAGACAAAAGACACTCCCATGAATAATAATGTCTCTCTCTACTCCTTTATTTCCTTAAATTTAGCCCCTAAAATGGTCCACTGTGGTAGGTTGCATAAGATTAATCATTCTGTAAAAAGACGGCCCTTTCAAAGTCTGAAAATCCCAACCGAAGTATACAAGGAACATGCATAGTGTCATTACTGTGATTGTGACTGATGGAAGGTAAGCAAAGAGGGTGCCAGTGACCTGTGGCCATAGCTAAAACAAGGTACTGATGATGCTCCAGGTCCTGGGACCACAGAAAGTAGAAGACTCCTCAAATACAGCCTGAAATGTATCTATCTTACAGACTTCCCACCTACCTGTGAGTTACAGGAATGAGAACACTGCCATGTTTTTAGAATAAATTAACTTCTCATGGGCGTCATTTTGTTGCTATTGGCTTATTACAGCATTGGCTAATAGTGGTTGACATTCAGACTCACCAAACAGGTAACTATCTTCCAACAGGAAAAGCACACCAAAGGAAACATTGTACTCCCATGTCATCAAGTGAGCAGGCCAGAACTGCCACCTCCCCTCCTGCTGGGGAAAGTGTGCTAGAAAACTGCTAGCCCTTAACTGTTAAGTTGTTTATACTGACCTGCTGAGCTTTTGGTGTAAGATGTAACTCAGAGCCAGGCTTCAAACGGATCTGGTCTTCTGTAGGAACCTGAACTGAGAGGAAGGCAGCCATGCCTCGAGCAACCACTCGGAACCTAGGGTGTCAGAGAGAGGTCAGAAGAAGCAAGTGGCTCTTAAAGCATTTAAAAATAAACAATCTTTTCTATAAAAAACAAGACAACTGCATTTCCACATCTATCATATAGTCAGTCTCTCCAGGAAAATCAAATATGATACAAGAAGCAGCTTTAATCTTCCATCTTATTAATACCACCCTGAAAATGTTTGCATAATTCAGATTCAAGAATGAAACTGTTAGCGAAGATGTGGAATGACTGGAACCCTTGTATATGGCTGATGGAATGTAAATAGCACAGGTGCTGCAAGAAACATCTTGGTACTTCCTCAGTAAGTAAAACAAAGAGTTATAACATGACTCTGCAATTCCATTCCTATGTATATATCCACAAGAACTGAAAACAGTTGTGCCAACAAAAGTTCATATATGAATGTTCACAGCACCATTATCCACAATAGCAAGAAAGAGTGAAAAGTCCAAATGTCCCTCAGTTGATGGATGAATAAATAACATGTGGCAAACAAACATGACCAGAATACTATTTAGTCATTTTTAAAGGAATAAAGTCCTGACATATGCTACAAAATAGATGAACCTTGACAACTTTATTCTAAGTGAAAGCATCTGACCAGACATCACATTCTATATAATTCTATTTTTATAAAATGTCCAAAGATTTAATACATAAAATCATAAAGTCAACTAGTGTTTGCCAGAGACTAAGGATAGAAAGGGAATGAAGGTGATTATTTAATGAGAACAAGGCTTCCTTCTGGGGTAATAAAATATTCTGAAACCAGCAAGTGATGGCTACAATATTGGGAATGTATTATTGCTTGATTTGTACATATTAAAATCATCATAGTAAATTTTAAATGTATTTTACAACTTTAAAAAAGATAAAAGGACTTGATTCAAGCAAAAGGTAAACAAGCCAAATTTAACTGAAAAAATAAGAATTCTGCCAAATTTCACCATGAACAAAGAAACGTGAGGTTAAATGGTATAGACAGAGTGGCTCCCGATATGATAAGCTATTCTACAAGATGACTGATGTCAGAATTGTATGAGAATTCCTTTCAACACTGACAGAGGCTTGAAAATAAAACCATGATGAGGCTAAGGATGTGGCTTAGTGATAGAGTATATACTTAACATGCATGGGAGGGGAGGGGAGAAGAAAGAAAAAGTCAGGGAAGGAGGATACGAAGAGAGAAAAAAAAAGACAAAAAAGAAAACCAGGATATAAATAAGTATTATGAGATAGGATGGAAGGATAATGGCAAATTCTTTCACACCTTGAGATTTTTAGCAACAAGACCTAGAATTGTTTCTCCTTATCAGTAGACCTTAGACCTTAGACCATCTTGATGACTTAGCAGCTCACCAGCGTCCCTCACAAGTTCTGTAGGATAAAGTGAAGCAGAGACAGACTAGGGTATTTTGACCTACCTGTATGCTCTCACTTTTTGGCTCAAAACCAAAAAGAAATCAGTAGTGTAATCAAACTAGAAAGTCAAAATACAGGAGATACCATTAAAACATACTATTTGAACTTAAAAATAAAGTGATTAAACAAGAAACAAATGCCATTTTGGGATACAAAGATGTAATCACTCTAATTTTTCCAATATCACATCTGAAGCCTACTGAGAGCAGCGACAGACGTTCCTCACCTGTTGGACAAGGGTGACTTCCGACCCAACCCGATTGCCCCCAGAATCCCCGAACTGAGCCTTTCCTCTGCCACAAGGCTTTGTCTGCTCTGAAGCATGAGCAGAATCTGGACAACAGATTCCGTCAGGACCAAGTCATTCTGCTCCATCTGAATCAGGGACAACTGCAGGACTTGGTGCCACCACAGAAACAGCTTTGCCTCTTCTAGTGTGGAGCTGGGGGAGATACCAGAAGAAACAAAATCAGAAGTGGATTTTTTTCCATTCACATTTAACTGAAAGTCTGCCTTTGAGTTTGATGTAAAGGCAATAGGTAGTACTTTAAAAGCCTAGGCTATTTATTTTTACTTTGGGGTTTTTCATACAAGAGGAACAACATTATATTTAAGCTTTTGTGTTTGATTTATCTCACTTAACATTACAGTCTCAAAGCCTGGACAACACAGTGAGTTCAAGGCCGACCTACACTACATAGCAAGAACCTGTCTCAAAAAAAAAATAAATTAAAAAAAAAGCCAGACTAGCATTCTGAAAGACAGTACATTAATCCCCTATCCAATTACATTTCCTAAACCACTTTGATTTTGTAATGGCCACTATTATATTTATCACACAGAATTTATATTACATCATTCCCTTTATTAGAATTCAAATAGAAAAATTCCTCTCAGAACCTAAAAGCTTGTATTTTATTAAACAGTTATTTTCCTAGCTGTATAATTTTCTTCACTTCAATTTCTTCAGTGATTAAGTTGTATTATAATATATGGAATTCAATAAGCACAATTGATTCATTCTTTAATCCATCTAACTGTTTAATGTATTAAATTCTGATCTACCTACTATAAACATTTTCAAATGGGTTTCTTATTTATGTTCACCAATAGCCAGGTGTGGTGGGTCACACTTATAATCCCAGATATTTCAGACTGAGGCAGAGGAAGACTGCAAGTTTAAGGCTAGCCTGGGCAACTTAGCAAGATCCTGTTTCAAAATAAAATGAAATTAAAAGGCTGGGGTACCTATCATATACAAAGCCCCAAATTCAATCCCTCTACCATCAAAAAAATAAAATAAAAGTTCAGTAACTATTAAAAAAAAAATTATGGTCTCAGGGTGCAACTATTTTCCTACAAATAACTAAAGTTTATCTTCCCCTATGGCAAAGTATTACTCTATGGTGTGTAAATACCACATTTTCTTTATCCATTCATCTGTTGAGGGACATATGAGCTGCTTCCAAGAGTTAGCTATTGTGAGTTGCACTGCTATAAACATGGGTGTGCAAGTATCAATATGATATCTTTAACACTTTTAGAAAGATAATGAAAAGAGGAATAGCTGGGTCAAATGGAATTTCTAGCTTAGTTTTTTGAGCAATGTGAGACAGAGTGTTCTCAAAGGGGAAGATGATCAAGAGATGGAAGGAAGGAATGGACAAGGGATGAAAAAAGGAATTGGGATGTGTTATGTATATACATCAACTCCACAAAAGCAAAGTGAACATTATGTACTAGAAACATACAAAGGGGGGGAGGATCCAGGGAAGAGAGAGCGAATGAAGGAAAAAGGGTTGAAAAGGGGAATTAAGATATGTTATGTACCTGTACCAACTTCCTACAAGGAATGTAAACATATATACTATACTCATGTACAGTATTAATAAACTAAAAAAAAAAGGAGCCTATGGTAATAAAATGTTAATGTTATTAAAGTAACAGAACTATAACAACTACCATTTATCAGATATTACTTGCCAGATATTGTATCTTGGCTTTATGTTAAAAAATTTCACTTTTATCTTCATAACCTAGGTTGGGTGTTATAGCTTGTGTCTAGATGTCCCCCCAAGGCCTCAAGTGGTCACAGGTGGGACTTTAGAGGTAGTTGAATCTACAATGTGTGACTAATTCACAGTGCAATGCTACAACTAAGGGCGCTGGGTTTAAGGGTGTGTGATTACTAAATTAGTTCATTGATTGGTTGGGCACCACCCTAATCGCACTAGCCTGTATACAATAAAAGGGACAGAAAGAGGGTTTTCCTACCCTTGCTTAGTTGCTTTTGCTATCTTCTTCTTGCCATGAACCCCTTCTCCTCTGCAATGACCCTCTGCCAAACCACTATGCCTTGAAGCTGTCCGATGATAGAATGAAGCCTCTACAAACTGTGAGCTAAATAAACCTTTCCTGCCTCAACCTTTACAGCAATGAGAAAGTAACTAACACACTAGGGATTTTTCTCTCTACTTAACACAAGAAAACTGAAGCTTGGTGACTCAAAATGCTGTTGGTCATTGATGGCAAACCATTTAGAGCTTTCAATGGCACAGTCTGCTGTCAAACACATACCATAAGTTTGCCAATACCATCTCAGGACATAAAAAAAAATCTGCTCAGAAAGTTAGCCTATCGGGCCAGGGATTTAGCTCAGTGGCATAAGCGCCTGCCTGGCAAGTGCTAGGTCATGAGTTCAATCCCTGGTACCAAAAAAAAAAAAAAAAAAAAAAAAGAAAGCCTAGCAAACGATGAACTTTTCCAAATCAAGTATCACTATACCTCACACCCTTGCTAGTTTATGTGCCACTTGGTTCGGTGTCCTTAAATATATACTGTACTTACCTAAATCTTAAAATTCCAAGTTAACCAAACACAAGTTTGATACAGCAGCCAGCAGGCGAACGTACCTTGGATACACCTGTTCTAACCACTTGCTGAGGAGCAGGAGCACTTTCATTTCATTCCTTAAAGTCTGTTCACTATTTAAACACTGGAGCAGGTAGACATACAGAGTCAAGTAACTACCAAGAGCCAGGCACTCCTGCAGAAACTCTTCTATGGTAAGCTCAGGAACTTGAAGGGACACCAGAATGGGCCCCCATCCTAAATTTTGATTGAGGGAGTCTAAGAAAGCAAGAAGACAGAAATCAAAATACAAGCTAAAGTCTATTTAACAACTCTAATAAATCTATTCATGCTGAGACAATAATTTCTCACATTGGTCCCATAGGCCACAAAAATCAAATGTACCCTGGAGCTTCAACTGAAAAGCCCTCATGCTTGATGCCACTAGAGGGGATTAAGAAGTCAAAACTAAGGACTGCACGTTTACAAATCACCTTTCTCATCATATTATGATCATTAACCTCTTCTGCAGGGGTCATCTAATAGTTTCAACTTTAAAACTCATTTTTAAGTATGTATGAATACTTACACTTCTCCAAGGAAAACTGCTACCACTTGACACATCATAAATATTTTACTTACCAAAGCTTAGCTCTTATTTTGATGGAAACTTTGATTCTTAGGAGTTTATTTTAGTTTAGGAGTACTATTCTAACAGTTTTTAACTTCTCAGGAAAATAAAGGTTGAGTACAGAAAGACAGGTACAACACCTGCATGAGCAGACATGGAAGGTTCATGGATTTTTAGGATAGGGCAGATGGTAGGTTTTAGACACTTACTGGACTCCTGCTCCAATATCCTCTTTTCTCTCTCACTGTCTGTAATATGATATTTATCAGAGTTAAGAAACACTGTTCTGAGCAACTTTTTTTTTACTAATCAGACTAAATTATCTCAAGAGTCTGAGAGTTTAAAGGCAAGGTAAGAAAGATAAAAAGAAGAGTGAGGCATAGGACAGAGTGACCCCTTCATACAGTTTAAGGACCATGACAAGTAACAAAAAGATTTCTGAAAACTCATTTACCGAAGGTGACCCAAAAGGAGGATCATTATTATAAAAGTTCTGGTGTACAACATTTGTTCTGAAGACTATGAGTCTATCACAACAGAGCTGATTTGACATACCAAAACCAATATAAAATAAATTAGAGCTCTTCTCCCTTGAAATGTGTGAATGTAGCAAGACATGGGCCAGAGGTTTTCATGCTAACTACAGATCTTTATGGGAAAAGGAAAAAGTATCTGTATCTCGATCAATCAATCAATCGATCTGGCCATCTTTTCCTGAGAAGAGTCTAGAAGAGTCCTGATGACGAAACTTTAACTTTCCCTGGGAAAGACCAACACAATGAGAAGAAAAGATAACATTCTCTTACTTTCCTTGAAGTAGGCAGTGATGCAGGCTTCTGTAATCTCTGCCATGTGGCGGACAGAAGCCAGGCTCTGGCAGGCTGCTGTTAAAAGGGGCAGCACCACCAACCCATGAACTCTTTGGCCAATCCAGGTCCCAATACTGCCCCGCAGGAACTCAGCTGTTGGAATGCTTGCATTGTTCATCATCATTAGGACTTCCATAAAGAGGCTGCTGAGGGCCATGTGGTAGGCCTGGCTGTCCATGTCTGAAGGGGAACACACACACACACTCAGGCGGCTGGAATATGATCAGGAGACAACAGGAATGTGATCATAAGGACAATGGTGCTTCAATCTTAGTTGCTCTCCAGAGGCCAGAAAGCAGATTCTGGAATGTGCCTGGCTTTTATGGCTAGATGTAGAACAAAAGTATTTTATATGAGCAAACTACTCAGAGTTCCCTGAGTAGAGCAGTGTGACAGACTACCTTAATAAATGCACATATAGCAAGCTGCTGTGAAAGAATAAATTTATCATAACATGTATAGTTACCTTTATTTTCCAAGTTTTGTGGATGTACAACCAAATACATAAACCATAGCCGTCAATCAGTTTGGTAAACTAGGTAGCAACAGTATCCAATCCCCTACTATAGCCACTGCCAATGCTATCAACACTGTAGGGTGATCTACACAGAATCAAGGTTATTACTTAAAGCAAAACATAAAAGTAAGGTGAATCTTTTTAAGGTTCCTAACAATAGCTGTTTGTCTCATTCTTTTTTTTTTAAACAGGCATATATTTTGCCCAGGCTGGACCAAAACTTGGGCTCACAGGCATGACATGGCTATTTCTTTGTTTTTTTAAATAAAAAGAAAAAATTCATTTCAAAAGAAAAACTGCAGAGGAGGAGGTCACTGAGATAGATTCCTTCACACTCCAACAGAAAATACATGTTACTGGGAATTTTAATAGGAGTAATTTTTGTCAATTATTTCTAGCTATGCTTGAGTTAGGTACTTACTTTTTAAAAGAACAGAACTGAGAATTTATTTATATCAACAGGAATACTAAGAATTTGGCATATCTCATTACATGCATCAAAACAAATTCATTATTTATTGTGTTAAATTGACTCTAACTTAGTGTTACTGTAGGATCTATCACAAAGAACTTTTAAAAAAGAACCTTAAGGACAGAGATAATAACAGTATGTGCATATTAATTTTTTCATATATTTTCATAGTATTCTTTGTATTAAAGGCCTTATCTCAACTTCAACTGAATAGCAATTTAAATTTTAATTTACCTTTTAAGTATGACCCATAGGGAAAAATCTCAGTAAGCAGCCTCAAAACATGCCCCACCCTGTTCATCATTAACAGGGCCAACAAATGTTTCCCTGAAGGTATCTGATCCTATTACTTTTCTGATTAGTCTTTCTAGAACACCTTTGCTTACTTTGCCTGTCCAGCTAATATTCAACCTATGTGGCCCAAAGACACATGACCACCTCTATCACTTTCTCCAGCACTGCCTGCTGATCCCTCCTTCCCTCTCCCTCCTTCACTGTCCCTCCCACTCCTTTTCTCCTTCTTTTTCTTTCACAAGCTAGATGGTATGAACTCTCACTTCAAGACCACGTGAGCTTGCATTTGATTTCTGAAATAGATCTCTTCTCTTTGCACTCTGAATAGCTGGCCCAACACCAAGGGAGAAGAGCATGATCCTCTCACAGGATCATGCTGATTTCTGGCTCATCATCACAGTAAAAAAAAGTGAGAGTCCTGTGGCATGGAGTCTTCTTTTAGGCCTGCCTACTAAGGCAGGCCTTGAGCCTCATCAGCTCCCCACAGTACCCTCAGAAGGCGCATGTGAAGCCAATCTTAGTACTTCATCTACCTTCACAGGTTCCTACTTTTACTTTGTTTCTAGTCTCTGAGACTTCCTATTCTTTTTCCATTTCATTTCTAAGTTTCTGTAGTTTTTTTTTTTTTCTTGGATTCTTAAAAGCTTTATATCCAGCCTGCTTGGTTGTTTTTAGCAGGGCAGGTAGTCAGGATATCTAGTTCACCAACCTGCTAGCAGTAGAAGTGCTCTCTATAAAGTATCTTCACAAGTCAACCTAAGAGCCAAATGCTAGAAAGGCTGCTTACTCGAAGGTCTCCTGTTACTCTCTAATCATTAAACCCAGTCATCCAGCTCAAACCTCAGTCCAGATCACCTCACATCAGCATCATCCAGGGTCATGCCATCTCAAGTTCTTAACACTCAGAGTCTGAGTGTCCTGTGTCCAAAGAGCACTGAGACTGACCACTATTCTCTAGATACAGGAATGACAGAGTTGCCCATCTTCCCCGTCCCACAGTAGCTCACACATGGCAGAAATTCGCTGCATGAATATGAGATTTCCTACTGGTCACTTACCAGGTGGGTTAAAGATAATGATATCATCTAAGAGCTCAGACATTTGTTTTTCTAGAACTGCAAAGGTGATTTTTCCATTTTGTTCCAGGGTACTGAGCAATTGAACCATCTGATGAATGAAAGCTCGGCATTTTGGAACTACATCCTGATAAACAAAAAATAAAAAGATCATTCAAACGAATCTGCCTGGCTGGCAAATGTGAGGTCCTGCGTTCTATTCCCACTTCCTGGGGAAAAAAAATGAATCTAAATAAAGGCAGTTAAACTGAGTGTACCCTGGGAGCATAGCACTGCACTGATGTTTGAGTAGGGAGGATGGGAACAGATCAGGAAGCCACTCAAAGGCCTCATCCAGGAGAGCAGGGAGACCTAAGCTGGGGGATCTGAAACCTACAGTTAACACTTGGACAACAGCCCATGCTCTCTCAGGTTCTGCAGAACACCCCCACCCCCATCCGATACTAAATATACAATGACTGTTCGCCAGGAACTTTTCCCAAAACTTTCATGTTTAATCCTCACAATATACTTTGAGAAAACGTATTTCCAATTCAGAAGAGAAAACTAAGACATGCCCAAGGTCAGAATGGCAATGAGCTGGGATCTGAGTCTGTCAGACCTAAAACTCATTATCACCACCTTCTCTGCCACTCTGCTGTCAACGACATTCAGATAATGAAACTAGTAGCCCACTGCCAGGCCTTGATCTAATCTGATCAATATCTGACGCTGCTAGAAAATTAAGTCTTAGCAAAAGAAAGGAATCAAATCAAAAGGTCCAAGAGGCCAGTATGAGTACACAATGACATACAGTCTCTAACTTTTTCTGCTGAGCAGTCAGCAGGTTCAAGACTGTCCTCAGTGGCACTTGCAGGGCTTCCGGTCTCAAAGAACACCCCTGCCTTTTAATCACCCTCTCAACTTACAAGATGTTTCTGGCCCTCAGTAGGAACAGAAAGGCCTGCAGCCACTTTAAGGAGCTTCACAACTGATTCAGCAGCAGACTCTTTTGCCAGGATGATGGATGGGGGATAATGACTGCTGAAATAACCTAATACACTCTGGTATGACACAATATCCACAAGGTGCCACGAAAGTGAGCTAGTTTGTCCAAGGAGATTAAGTAAAGGTGAGTCCTGAAAATGAAACACAGATTCTTAGGTTATTTTAGTACCAGAGCCTCTAATTTCCCCAGAATGTGTCTCTAGTCTGTGAAAAACCACCACCAAGATGGTCTGCGATATCAAATTAAGTATTTACTCCAGTTAGCACTAGGGAAAACAATACCTAAAATCAAGGCAAAAACCCATTAGTATTACGATCTGAAAGCATTCAGAACCCAACTTTCAAAGGATTCTGCTCTGATGGCACATATCAACAATGACCTTAAGGGGTATGTAGTACATTAAAGTAGGAATTACTGAGCTGTAAAACAAAATTCGTATTTTCTAACTCTGTGAGGTTCTCTTCACACGTTAGACCCAGACAACAGGCTATCCAGGAGAAACAAGGTCTAGCTGAAGCCACAGCTCATGTGTCAAGCATCTATTCATACTGACAGAGGTGCTGTGCAAACAAATAAAAACCACAGTCTAGGAGAAAGTGACGCCCTAAGAAGCCAAATCTGAGAACAAGCTCCCCAAACTTACTGTTTGGTCGACCAGCTGCACCTCCTTTGCCAGGAGAATCATCATGAAAAGAAGGCAGACAATCATGCTCTGGGTTTCGGGCAGGGGATTGGGACTCCAAGCATCAGACAGCACACTAACCCAATTGACTTCACAGAGGACAGACCCAAAAAACAAGAAACAGCTCTTGGGGCTTCCTCGTTCCACCTAAAAAGAAGTACATGAAACAGTGCTTTGCTTTTTGTTCTTTGATATATTTTGGAAATGTGTATAAATCAGTTTCATAAATTAAATTTTATAAAACAATTTTTCTCAGATTACAAGTATCATTCATAATCCTACCTTTCAGAGACTTAAACATTTGTGGTAACTTTCCTTCCATGCCCAGCGTATGTATACATTTTTGAGCTAGCCTGTTTAGATTTCGTTATCTGTCCCAATAATTTAAAACAGGGATGGAGGGCCCTTCCCTAACCCCCCCAGGTGGAGAGTCACTGAGCTGCAGGAGTATCAGAGCTCTAAGGTGTGCTGGGACAGGACAGAAGTGGAGCATTAGTACTTTGTAATTTCTAAAGGTGGGCATGCATCAGAACCATGAGGAGGACCATTAGGAGGATTGCTGGGCCTGACCTTTGAGATTTTCAGCTGACAGCAGGATTGTGCATTTCTATTAAGTCCCCAGGCAATGTTCATTTTGATGTCCATAAGACCACACTTGGAGAATTCTACATTAGTATAATATTTATACCACCTTTTTAATGTAATATTATAAAAATGTCTTCACATCATTCTAATTCTTAATGACTGCATAATACTTAAATTGTTAGAAATTTCTTTGGGAGTAAACTATAAAATATATAATCAACCTTCAAGTTATATTTTATAAGCTTATTTCAGTATTTTTTATAAGCTTATTTCAGTATTTTTAATTTCTTTAAAATAAAACCTGTCTAACTCATACATTTTTCCTTTAAAAATGAAGATTAAAAAGCTCTGATCTACAAAACTACAAAACTCTGGTCTACAAAACAGTGGAATTTGATGACAATTCACATTTTCCTATTACTATATTATGGTACTAATTCTCTTCCCTCGTAAAAAATGATTCTTCATCCTCCTTTATAAACTGTTCTCTATCTTCAACCTTGTCTAAAAATTACATACACATATACCTCTTGGTTCATCGACTTAACTGTTTCCATGATTCTTGTTGCAAACCAAATTGGATGAGAACCAGATCAAATTTCCTCATAAAGTTAACATTGAACCTAACCATTGATTTTTGATTCAGTTCTCATCCAATCTGGTTTGCAATCAGAATCATGGAAAAAACTAAGTTCATGAACCAAAGTACCACTGTATACATATAAATAAAATGATGCCAACAAGGCACCAAAAATTTTAAAGATTCCATGCTTTGGGCAGGTCAGGGACAACCACTGTTAGTATAAATCCATCGAGACAAAAACTCCACAGCCTCCCTTGCCAGACCAATCCACTATTTAATCTGTCTTACAGTGAAAGTCACCTTGTTACTTAGTAAAAACCCAATCTTACAGTTATTTTAGCCAACCTTCATTCACATTATGGTAATGAAATATTTACTTAGTGCCTGCCTCATCTACTAATCCTACAAAATCACTCTACAAACTGTGTTTCTCTAAAACAGCTGCCCTCAGCTTCCCTTGAGCTTCACTATAAAGGAGTGGTTGAAAGAGCAGCACCAGGTGAGGTTTCACTAAAGCACTTGAAAAGCTTTAGGACATTTTACTAATCATCATACCTAACTGTAGATCTGTACCAATGAAAGCACTTAAGGTATCTCAATAATAAATATGACACTAACACTAACACAAATCAACTTATGACTAATCAATAAGTGAACTGAAACTACTATAAAAACCTAAGCCACAATTACTGAGAATTTTTTAAATAGAAACTAAGAATGACAAAACCAGCTCCAAATGCCTGACTCATATATAAATTACACCGTAGTGCCTGTTTTTGTAACTATTGCTTCTACTGAAGACACACACATATACTTATTGGCACTTTTTTCAGATCATTTTAGTTCTTTCTATAATCATGATGATTTGTTGTTACAATGCATTTTATTGCCTATAATCTAGTTATTCACTAGTATGACTGCCAAAAATATGGCTTGAGTACCAAATCACATTTCTGCTTTAGTAAAATATTTAGTTCAAATGACATTAGAAAAACATGTATTCATGTAAACATCAACTAAGAGTAAGCAAGACAAAGTCACTGAACTATGTACCCACACATTATCACTAAAGTGCAGAGAATGGCTGATATTTTAAAGACAAAAGCTTAGACCATGGATGCTAAGTAAAATAAATGAGATGTAGACAGTTAAAGTAGTACATAGTTTCTCTTATACGAGAAATCCAAAATAAATTTAGAGAGCAAAATAAAGGATAGGTGATAGGAAACATACATTTTGTGGAAATGAGTAGGGATATGAAGGTGGACAAAGGAAAGAGAAATAAAAATGATTAAGATGTGATATGTGTATGTAACAATTCCCCAAGATGAATGTAATTACTATGCATTACAAAGATATACTAATAAAAAAAAGAACAGAAATATAAAGACAAAGTCTTTCTCTGGGTTTTAAAAATGTTAAGGTAGATGTTTTCCAATCATTCATTAACAAAGGCAAATTATTTTCATGAGCTGCTGCTTTCCACAGGTACTACTGAGGTGGCATGGAATGTGTGCACAGCCCACTCTGGCACACGCAGTCCCTTGGCAGAGCATCCAGGGTGAACATGCTGCTCCCTGGACGCAAGGCTCTAGTACCAAGAAGGGTGAAGGGCTTACTTTGAAGAATGCCTCCATGAGCATATGGTCAGGATGCAGATCTCTCCACTGGAGCTTCTGGTAAGCACTATGAAAAGCATACAGAATGAACTCTGGCATTTTGGGTGCTGTACATGCCTCACAGTAATGCATCAGGTGCAGCCGAAGGGCTCCTTCATCGCCTGGCAACAGCTTGTCTAGAATTTAAAAAGAAAATACACCTGAAAGCCTTCAGTTGATATATGTGGGGTGGGTGGATGGATGGCTGAACTGGTTTTTTTTGAGACAGAGTCTCATTATGTCACCAAGACTGGTCCTCAATGTATGGTTATTCTCCTGCCTAATTCTCATGAGGGCTAGGATTACAGGCATGTGTCACCAAAGCCAACAGATAGTTTACCTTTTTTAAGATGAAGCTACTATGAAACACAAATTTGAACTAAAAAGTCTAAAATCTAAAGTTTTCAGTATTTACCCAATGTCATGAATTTCCATGTGTGGGAAGGGGGAACACTGGCAGATTAATACAGATGAATTCTTTACTTGGGCAACTGCAATGAGCAGGTGTATGACAGCTGGTAAGTAGTAAATGGCTTTTCTTTAAAACTTCTAAATATATGGCTTTTTACTCAAACACATTTCTATAGACTGCTGCCTGAAATATGTACTGTCTCATGCATTTTGTGCTTCATTCATTTAGCACCTTGGAGGAACCTAATATTCTTCAAGAGGAAATGATCACATGTTTCTCAAAAAATGACAAAGTTGGGCACGATGGTACGTGCCCGTCACCCTGGCTACTCAGGAAAATGCAGCAGGAAGACTAAAACCTTGGGGCTAATCAGGGCAACTTAGTGAGACCCTGATTTAAAAATAAAGCATAAAAAGGACTGGCAATGGAGCTCAGGGGCAGAGTGTCTCCAAGTTCCATCCCCAGCACCTGAGAGGAAAAAATATAACTATATAAACACAAATGGTCAATAAGTACTTCAAAAAATAGTCAGCATCACTGATCATTACACAAGATAAGTGCTGGCAAGGATTCAGAAAAAAAGGAACTCGTATATACATTGTTGGTGAGCACATAAATTGGTACAGTCATTATTAAAAATAGAGAGGTTCATCAGAAAATTAGTGACAGGTAATATATGAAGAGTGAATCACTACAATTCTTCCATACCTGACAAAGATACAGCAAATTCACAAAAAAGGTAAAAGGTTACAGACTCAGTAAACAATTATATCAGTGACCTTTCTTCAATCACAGGTAATTGTCTAACAACTAAAATTAAATAGGAAAGAAAAGGTAAAACCATGACTTGAAAAACTTAGGGCAAAAAAATAAATATTAACTAGAGACATAATACCTACCTTTAAAATTCTCATGCAATGAGTCAATACAGTCGGTGAACAACTGCACAATGCTGGAGGCCACCACGGCATCACTCTCCAGCCAGGGGTAATGCCACTGCTGACTGCTTTAAAGAAGAGAAATATGCTTAGAAATGGAAGTCTCCATGATTAACTAACTGTAGTTCCTAGAGTCTGGGCATGCCTAGGTTCCAGAAAACATTGTATTACGTATCCTTAATACATATTTAGGATTACTTCAAAGGCTGTAGGTTCCTGGAGGCAACTGTATCATGCAATATCAACCAAATAATTTTGTTTCTTCTATTTCCTACCCTTTGTTCCATGCAATTAAATTTCAGAAGAGTGCTATCTAAATAACCTTAACTTAACATCTTTTTATATCCAATTTATCTTCACGAACACCTTGGTTATATTTCAAAAACCTTAGAAAAATATCTTACATGAAGTTTTCCTCTACCCAAAGCATGAAATAAATAAGTAAATCAATCTATCAATCCTACATAACAAGAAGATGGCTAACAATTTACAGACAAAAAAATAATCAAAGACATTCTTTTTTTTTTTTTTTTTTTTTTGGTACCCCAAATCAAACTCAGGACCTCATGTTTGTCTGGCAGGCACTGTGCCACTGGGCAATATCCCTAGCCAACTGAAAGAAATTCTTTATATGAAAATTTGGTATTTGAATATGGTATACAAAGTCCAGTATCAAAATAAATTCCATTAATTTTCCTTGGAAATAAACAAGTACCCTGTGCTTTGATCAGTCTACAGTCACTACAAAAATCCTGCAATCTGCACCTTATTCAAGGATAGTCCTCTACTAAAAGCAAAGATCCAGAACCTTTCATAATATTTTCCCTAAAGGGCTCTTGAAACACCTTGGGTTTATCCAAACAGTCTTTAAACAGGAGTCAAAGACATGAGCTTTAGTTGCAGCTTTGGCACTAACCAATCAGTTGAGAGACAAGAAACATTCACATTGTCTAAGCCTTAAAATTAATGCTTCTGCAAACATAAAATTTGATTTCTACCACTGTTTCAATTTTTATAAATTTTGATTTCTATCACTGTTTTAATTTTTATAAAACTTCTAACAGGTTCAGCTGTTCACAAAGTTTTTCTTTGGATACTTTCAAAGCAAATATCCAAAAATTTTTCAAAACAAAAAATTCATCAGGCAATTCAATGCATTTGGACAGCTCTACATCTCTATTTTAAGCGTTGTGAAATAAAGTTTTCACTTAACTGTACAATGCCATGCTTAAAAGCTATTTCCCACCCAATAACCTAACAGTCAACTTAGTTCCTCAAAATAACTGAGGCAGGAGAAAATACTTAAGTGAGTATCTTAATCTTTAGTGTTACATTATCAAAACCTAAGAGAAACCTGAGGAGAACAGCATGTGTTTTTCTGAAATTAAGTACCAAAAGCATTCAACTTCTTTATTGTGGAAAACTAGAAATGAGTGTACCATTTTGTTATAAAATAAATATCAAGACATCTCTGATCAACCAGCTTAATAATTTCATAAACAGAAAATATCTAAAATTTTGTAAACAAGCATTTTCTAAATTTATATATGACCTGTCAACTAAAACTGGCACCTGTGGAATCACCTTTATCAAACATTAGAACTTCAAGTAAATAAACATCAAAGAAATTCAAGTATCAGAAAAACTATTTACCTTTCATTGTCCTCTAAAACCAGGATCCATGGCTTAAAGAGCTGGATGATTACTGAATGTAAGGATCTCAGCACTGCAACAGCAAAATATTTATAGAGATAAGAAACAAGCCCATCCTTTGTCATTATGATTGGTAGCATTTTATAAAAAAATCCACTTCATATATATGCATAAACCTATGTTAATACACAAACAACATGTTTAAGATAAGTATGTTTGTATTTCCATTTGCTGCAATGAATCTAAATTAAAGAATTTTTACTTTGCAATATAATGTCATGGGTAATTTTATAACATTTTTAAGATAAATGCTTAATATTCAGAATCTTTTAGTTAGGTAGGTAAACAAGAAAAAGAAAAGGGGAAAATACGAGCTGTAGCAAAAACCTTGTATTCACCAAGTAATGAATAAAGTCATGACACGTATGTGGACTTGCAGCTATACTATATATTTTCTATTTGCCTTCCTTGATCCTTGATACAAATCACCCTAACATGTCTATTCAAATCTCTTCTAATGGAAGGACAGAACACCCTGTTCCCTGTTGCAATAGAAGCATGTTACCTGCTTTGTTGCCAGGAGATGCATTTTGGGCCAAGGAGGACATTTCTGAGTCAATCAGCCTTTTGACAAGATAGTCCAAGAGTGTCTTCACATGATCCATGTAAGGATTCCATTTTGAGAATAAACCAAAGCTTTTAAAGTCCAACTTGGATAACCGAAGCTTATAGAAAAAGTCTGAAAGCCACTGTATGGTCTCCATTACCTGCAAGAGATAAACAATCCAAAAATGCTTACTGTCTGCTTTTAGCACACTATGAAAAACTGTGCTGAAAATATGGCAAGCCTTTGACTTTTTAAATTAATAAACATTAAATGCACAAATTAATGGGTTTCATGAGACATTTCCACATATGCATACATTGTGCCTTAATCATGTTCACCCTCCCTTCTAAACTTTCTCTCCTTCCTCCTTTAAGATCTGTAAAGACAGAAAACATGAAAAATAAATCAGCAGGTTCAAAACTCTTTTCTAGAGCAGAACCTTCAAATAAATCCTCATATGAACACACAGGAGGTAAACTTTTAAGCTGTGGGCTCTGAAAGATACTGCAGTGGTCTGGGGTGAGTCAAGGGCTAAAGGGGGCGTGGAAAGTTTAGTCAGGGGTGCCCTGGCCTTATCTTGGACAGTCGGGCAAAAAACAAATTCAGGGTTATCTGGGCAAAAAGACAGATTCAGGGTTATTTAAAAAAAAAAAAAAACAAAAGCAATCCAGACAAAGAGTAGCAAAGGAAATTGCAGAGCTCTTAAAGGTAATGCACAAAAATTAGTTTTGTGAATAGAATATTATCCAAAAGCAGCTTTTAAAAATACTTTGAATTGTGTTCTAATTGTTTAAAAAACAAACAGCAAGGGAAATGGAAAAATACAAATACATTAGAACCCAAAAGCTATGCACCTGTTTGTCCGACAAGAGAACATCTGAAGAGCCCTGAAGCATGGCACTCTTGGCAGAAGCTGCCTCCTGCTGGAAGCTTGGGGCGCAGCAGCCCAGAGCTCTCAGAGTGGCTTTCCAACACTCAGGGCTCAGCAGCTGCTCAGCAGAGCCTAGGGAGCAAGGACACAGTGAGCAAGTCCACATCTTCCCCAAACTAAGTTTTTCTAATTGAATCAAAGAACACATATGATTCAACACAGTAACAATTATACACAAATCCAAACCAAATTCGTAAGAATACCTTGGGTAAGATGACCAATGTAAAGAGATCCCACTAAAAGAACTGACCAGCTGGATATTTCACTTTCCTTATTCCTGGTAAACTGGATTGGAGTGAACTCTGCCAAAGTCAGGTGGGGAACCTAACCTCCATCCCTGCCTGGAGAATGAGAAGAGTGTTGCCGTCCTAGTTGAAAGGCAATGGCTATTTATGCGTATGAGAGAAATGACAATAAAAGGACAAGGGATTTAGGTACCAAATACAACTCCAGAATTCAGCCTCTTGGGAAGGAGTCTCCTACTAGCTCAAAAATTCTACTCTTACCAAAGGCAAAATCTAAACCAAGACCCAGAGCCAGCATGTGGAGATCATGAGCTGACATTCCCAAGAGTTCCAACTCTGCTACTTACCAACCTCATATCCCGCAAGATAGAATATCTCCTAAAGTGCTTTCTAAACAGACAGGGCACAGGAATCAAATAGAATAACAGGTTCACAGGAACAGGCTAGAGAGGAAGGATTATCAGGCCAGTTGCAACATGTGAGAGGGGAGGCATCTAGAGGACAATGAAATGTCCAATGGTTAATACGGTCTGGATCACAAGGCAGAGGCCTGGAATCAAACTACTGAAAAGAAAGTCATGAAGACCTAGAAGATGGCAGGGGTGTTGTGGAAAACAGGCTCACTCACAGAGAATGACAAGGTGTAAGGACTAAGGATAGGAAACCTAGGAATACCAACATGGCAGCAAGGTAGAGAAGGGAAGCCAGAAGGGTATAAATCACTAAATCTAAGAGGTGTAATATTGTTATTCTTGAGCCTTTATCTGAATTTCTTTTCCTGGTAAGTCAACATTTTCAGCTATATACAAGTCAATGGTGGCCTACAGAAAAAAGTTCATCATTTCTTTTAACTGTTTTAGAGAAGAACCCACAACACACATTTGATCAAATTTTAAAATGCAGAATGAATATCAGCTACCTACATATTCATTAAAATCTATACAAAAGACGACAACCCACTCGGAAGCCCTTCTGTCTCTCTCTGACAGCTTTCCTTTTCTCAATAAACATATTCTTCTCTTAACCTCTGTTGTTCCTAAAATTCAGTCTTCAATTTTAGAGGACATGAACTCATACCAGATATCTAGTAGGTTGGGAGTTTCCTTCCTCTATATTATTTGGAGGTCTTCTACTGAGATCACCAGATGGAGACTTAAAGCTGTACACCTACCCTAGAGGAAAATGCCAGGTTATCTATTGAGGGCCTTTAGATAGAACCTCTGTAGAGTATCTCTGACTGCCATCAACAACTAAGATCTCCTTCCATCTGAAGAAGTCATATCAGTCATTGCCCATTATTACCTCAAGGCAGTTCAGGGTACTTCTTCAGACAGGGAAATGTTATAGGCAACTAAATTAATTAGAAATATAGGCAGTCACACAGGTCTAGGCCCTCAAAGGAGTCAGTGCAACCTTGGAGGAGACAGATACCTCCACTGCAGGTCAGATCCCAAGACAGAGAGACAAAACAAATGGAACCACACCCTAAGTATAAACAGCAGGGATAGATATTCTACATACGTATCCAGCACCTTGAGGAAGCCAAAAGAAGCCACATCCAACCCCCTACAGGCAAAGGCCCTGTTCCCACTGGTGACATGATTCATTTCCCTATTGGATCCTAATTTAATTAATCTTACCTGAGGCAAGTATACTCATAATCTTATTGGCTGACCATAATTCTGTCCCACCTCATGCCCACCTGCTTTGCAAGTTCCTATTTTTCCCCATCTTAGACCCGCCTTACCTCGTGGTTTTGCCCTATGATAGTCCCTAGAAAAGACAGTCTTTAGCAACCCACTCAGGACCCCTTCTGTCTCTCTCATACAGAAGCTTTCTTTCTCTCAATAAATATATTCTGCTCTTAACCTCTGTTGTTCCTAAAATTCACTCTTTGATTTTAGAGAATATGAGGTGGGTTGGGAGTTTCTTTCCCCTATATCATTAAGAATGTGGAAAATTTGATGTTGCTCTTTCCTTTGGCAAATATAAGTAGAGTTCATTATACCAGGACAAAATACATGTGCAAAAAACAAGTTTAAAAAATTGCATGTGTGATAGGGGGATGACCCAAAGTTTACCTACCACTTGGAACTATAGATAAACCAACCAGCACATTAAACATATCTTCCCTTTCCCTGCCAAATCTGTCGTCTGTAGAGAAAATAGGTCCTTTCCCACCTTATTCCACTTCAAGACAGCTGCAAAGTTAAGGTAAAAAGGTGGCAGCAGAATATGGAATAAGTGCTATCTTGCTGAATCAGGGTCCACTCTAGCATTCAGGGCAATTACTGACCACTGTCATAAATGTCAACTGTCAGGGCACTGTTTATCAGGTCTTTTAGGTGATGATTAGTGACTTCCAACTCTTGTACTACTGTACTACATTTCTGGATGATGTCTGTAGGGTGGTAAATATGGCATTAAATAGTCCCTGAAATTTACTTAGTCACAATTAAATGAAGACACTTACTTTGCATCAGCAGCCTGAGAACATCACTATACTGGTCAGGAAACTGGTAGAGAAGAAGATAAGTCCAGTGCTTACAGAAAAGATTAAATGGCATCAAAATATCTTCATCTGGTTCCAGGCCCCAGGCAGTAAGTGCCAAATGAATGGACTCCAAAAGCCTGGTACGATCAGACAGAGGAGGTTTAGTGGTGTTTAACCATTGCTTAAGATCGAACTAAAAAGAAAAAGAAACAAGAAGCAGTTTTATTTACACTAGAAAATTAGGTGAAGTAGAGAGGTCTGCACAAATTTAATTCAAAAGGCAAACATTACTTCATATTTACCAATTTATAAAAATGGAAAAACTAAAATGTATGGACAAGCACAAGGAAGAATATAAGTTCACTAATTGGCACCATTATACAACTATCTCTACTGTCTGGGGTCTCAAGAGGGTTGTCTCTGTAACATAAAAACCTTACTGATCATTCTTTATTGGTTCATAATTTTTCTCTGTTCTTGAAAGATACATACGTTTCAACCTCATAGTAAGGTTTCTCGCCAAGCCCCAGATCAGAACTTATAGATCACCTTCACTGGTCACAGGACCATAACCACACAGCCACTTTATGGAACTGTCTTGATTTAACAGGCATGTTTCTGAGCTGCATCACTTTCCTGCCTCAGTTAATAAAAATTCAGACTGTTGTATTACATTCCAGAATCCCAAGCTATAAAACATGTTCTCTATTACAGATTAAGATCAATCTCTAAGCTCTAAAAAATGTCAAGATTTTATTGCTTCTTAAGTGTCAGAGAAACAGGTAAAGCTTTGAAATTTTCAACTGGTTAAGTAAATCACTGCTTTGGTCTCACAAAGTACTCTATTCAAAATTAGGACAAAGACAATTTGTTTATATCTGGCTTATTCTAAATGTAAGAGATTGAACATATTAAAATTCATTTTTCAGACATAATATAGGCACAAATTCAGATAAATTCAAAGGAAGGATGCATTAAATTACTAATATGAATATTTTCTAAACTGTACTAAGTTTTAAAAGTGGACTTGGGGAGCAGGTCTTTTTATACTATATGAACTATGAGTATCCTACACAATATAAGCAGAGTCCCACAGCCAAAAGAGGAATCCTGTGTGGGGTCAGCTGGGCTGCCTAAAGATTATGCATAAGTGAAAAAGGCCTTTTGACCTACGGTCATCTGGAACCAAACCTCCAGGGGTCCTCCCATTTTTATGGAATGGGAAACAGCTATCATTTTTCCATTCTGTTTTACAGCATCAGGATTGAATCACCTCTTACCTTGGTTAACAGCATGAAAATCATGTCACTATTGTCCTCACTTAGAAACTTCACCACTTTCTCGTACAGTTGTATGAACTCCACAGGTGCAGCATTAGGAGTGAAGAAAGGAGACAAAAGAGAGCAGAGCCTCCTATTCTTCAGAATGGTCTGAAGTACCTTTTTGCATTCTGATTCAGTACCACTGATAAATACCTTGAAAAAATGAGGAAAAATGTCACCAAATTCTACCCCTTCACAACCTTTACATAAGCAAACAAGTTTTAAGGAGTACTAAAAATGGTGAAAGTGTTTCTTCTAAATGAAAATATGAAACAATCAAGAAATATATAAAATTAACATAGATTAGCCTATCACTTTCAATGTAGATAACATTTAAAACTATATAATCTATTTGGATAAGCCATATATAAATAATTTGAGTTTACTATACAATTCTAAAGAGATTAAAATTTTAGAGTAATTTTAATTCAAACATTTGCAATGTGCCTACAACAGTTACTAAGCATTCAACATGGTTGTACATTACGTCAAGGAAATAAAATTTTAGGTTATAGATTTTGTTGAGATGTGGCTTTAATGACGTTAAAAAGCTAACTCTCACACTATGTATTCAGAATAACTTCCCCGTGTTTTAACTTGGTTCTACTATTAAAGCATACTAAGAAGTATTTCAATAATCCTAGAGTCAAGAAGGCATTGATAAGGCTGACCACAAGCAGAATAAAGTACAAAGCTAACAGGTTTGAATATATTAAAATTTAAACTTCTATAATCAAAAAAAAAATCTTAAAAGTAACAAGCTAGAAAAATATATGTACACATTCCAGATTATTAGGTTAACAGTCTGAGAAGCACTTTCACAGCATCTAAAAGCAAAAAATTCCTACAAAAATGTTTAAAACATAACCAATAATTCATATAAACATAAACATAAATATACATATATATATATGTATAAATTGCCAGTAAACATGAAAAGATACACAACAGTACCTTACAGATTTTTTTCTTTTTGTTTGTTTGAGACAGGGTCTTGCTAAGTAGTTTTTTCTTTTTCAGTACATATTTGTTTGACACAGTAATCATGTTTTTAGAAAGTGATACTAAAGAAAACAGACGAGATGGACATGCTCCCTCACACCAAGTGGACTGGCACAAGTTTAAAGCCAGTCTTGGCTACATAATAAGTTGAGGCCAGCCAGATTATGCAGCAAGACTCTGTCAAGAAGAAAACAAGAAAACAGAAAGAAAGAAAGAAAGAAAGAAAGAAAGAAAGAAAGAAAGAAAGAAAGAAAGAAAGAAAGAAAGAAGGAAGGGCAGATGAAGAAAAAGAGAAAGAAACAGAGACAGTGAGATAGAGACAGATCGACAGAACAAGAGAGTGAGAGAACAAGAAAGCGAGAGAAAGGAGGGAGAAAGCATGGGAGGGGTCCAAAAAGTTCACAGAAATACACAAGAATGTTTATCTAATTGGTTTTGGAAATTTCCCTGATGTCAATACAACCTGGATGTGGACCTTTGCTCATTTACCAGTTGCCTCATTTTGTTATATCATTACAATTTGGCTTCTTGTATTAGTATGTTTGAAAAAGATTATAACTGGTGTTCTAAAGCATGCCCTTCACTGCTTGTGTAAAAAAACTGTAGAATGACACTTCAGATAAAGATAGTGTGATTGTAATTGTGTACTACAACCAAGCTGTAACCAGTTATTAATAATTTAGAATGTAATCCCAGGACCATACTAAGCAAAAAGCCTACAGTGCTTCCTGTGAAACAGTGAAGGAAGCGAGCATTTCTATATTCTAGGACTTCTTGGGGTATCAGAATGGGTTTATATGGGTTTTTTTTTTTTTTTGGTAGTTTCATTTATTCTATGAGTCTTTTTAACAAATGTTTATCGCTGCACTTTTTCCAGCGTATCATTGTTTTACCTCCCTTGTAGTACTGGAATTTAGTTGGAAGAATAAATGTTAAAAAAAAAAAATTTTAAAAAGCCAGGTATGGTGGCACATGCCTGTAATCCCAGCACTGAGAAGGCTGGGGGAGGAGGATCGTTGTGAGTTGAGACCACCCGAGGCTACACAATGAGCTCAAGTCCAGCCTGAACTGCATAGTGAGACCCTGTCTCAAAAAAACAAAAGACCAAAAAAAAAAAAAAAAAATTTTTTTTATCTTGGCCTCACTATAAGAAAACAATCTACCTAAATATCCCCCACAAAGATTAATACAAAACAATGCAACTGTGTGGAACATTCTGCAGACACTGAAACTACATGATAGATGTATTTATTAACATGTAACAACACCTAAAAGATATATTTAAATAAAAAGACAATGTAAGATATATTTAAATAAAAGACAAAGACAAGTTCACTTCTGTGCTTTATCTCTATAGATCTATAAATAAGCAGGGATAACAAACCATATTTATACACAAACACACATACATAAGACAAACTGTAATACAATGTTAGTAAAACAATTAGTACCTCCAGGTGGTTAGGACAATGAGAAGTTTTTCTTCTTTATACTTTGTATATTATGTGTATTGATTTAATAAGCACACACTAAGTTTATGATCAGGAAAAAGAACTTCTTAGGAAAACAAACTGATTGTAATGGCTGTTCAGCATCATTTGTTTATACCTATCCATAAGTGCTCTTTGATGAAATTCAAGTGAGAGTACATGATTAGTGTTCATATATTCTTCTATGACACATTTCATAAAGCTGCACACACACTTTGCCTATGCCCTTGTTAAATGTTTCAATGTTTAACTGCAAGCAAAACAGATAAATAAATGCTAAGAATACTAACTGGGAGGCAGCTGTAGAGAAGTGGCGTGGGCACTGAGTATTGTCAAAAGCCAAGGGAGCTGCTGCAGCTCCAGCACTCTCAGCTGTACTCGATAGGGGCCATTCTTTTTTTATTTTTATTTTTATATTTTTGAGACAGGGTCTCACTACACTTGGAGGACCACCTGGACAGCTCTCCTTGAACTAAGAGCAATTATCTCCATTTTGGCTAAACCTGGCCTTATTTCCACGTCCTGATATGGAATACAGCTGGCTAGGTTATTTCCTTTTCCCTTCAATTGGCTTTAAGCAGTGTAAACAGGGCCAGTTGAAGTGCTGACGTGAATCTTTGAAGCTAGGAGACAGACAGTACCTGTTTCCCCTCCCCATGACACTCAAAACCATGGCTGAACTAGGCAAGATGAAGAGCCATGGCTCCAGGACTGTCAACTGGGATGAGCCTCCAGGCAGGAGGCTTTGACTTCCCAGAGCAGAAAAATTTACATATCAGAACTGAAAGCTGGATGCTTCCTCAGTCGTGTTATGCAGACTGGTCTTTCTGATAGCCTTCTCTTTGCATACTGCAGAGGTGCTTTCAGGTCTCCTGGCGAGCCAGACTCACAGTACTTACCCGTTTCCCTCCATTCCCATAGTCACTCATCCTCAAACCACTCCCTTCTTCACAAATTAATAAAATCCAGGTTGAACCTTGGGTTGCGGCCTTTGTTCAGATGAACCTACATCCTGGTCCGGCTTAGGAGCCCCTTGGCTTCCCACAGCTATAAATATGTCTTGATGTCTTTATTCTTGCTGTGGGTTGCACTGGAAGGGGTAGATTGTAATTAACTCACTAGAATTCCAGTAATTTTTCTATGGGATTACAAATACAAACTTCCTGGACTGTGATGGGGTCTGGGAGGGCTCTCTGTAAGTACACACTCCAGGCTGGCACCAAATTCACTGCACAGCCCAGGCTAGCATCAAACTTGCTATCCTTTGGCCTTGACCTCCCAAACACTGGGATAATAGATGTATGCCACCACGCCCAGCCTGTCACTCACTTTTTTAGAGACCAGTTTTCTCATCTTTAAAATATATCAACTGGTCACTGGAAGGATGAAACATAACACATTTAGAAGCATTTTAATGTAATAAGGAGCTTTATGTTATTAACATCAAGAATATATGACAGAATCTTGATGTCTCTCCAGACTTATTAACATAGATAATTTAATGTCTCTTGCATAAGAAGCTGCATTCCGTACCAGAAAATCTATTTACATCTTAAGAAGCCAACAATTCCAAGAGGCTCTGACTCAACCTACAACAGAATTCTGAAGTCAGTGCTGATTGTACTTAAGGAAGCCACTGCAGACACTAATTGTATTTGAATAATACTAACACAAAATAACCTTACCTGTCCCAAGATCTCAATGCAAGAAGTAAAGAACTGTCTTGTGGGAGGATGGCGCTGCGTTTCATCACTGACATATTCTACAACAGTAAAGAAAAGGCTAATGCCAACTTTCTGAATTCCAGGTGTCGGCTGTAACTTGTAGGCATTCACTAAGGCCCTGTGGGAAAATATGGATACAAGTATTGGTCTGCAGTGAAAGAACTTGTATTCACAGGTGTTTCTGATGCCTTAGCTTTCTCAGGCAATATTTGTTAACAGTCTTCAGAGCCCTATGCAAATGTCATCTTAGAAATATTTCCTGTGATGTGTGCTTCCGACTTTAGCCAATAACTCACCTTCAACCAACAGTAAGGATTTTATACTCCCCCAAGAAAAACAAAAATCAGCTGTAGCACTAATTAACATTCTTATACTTTGTAAGAAAAATTAAAATTTTTCACATTTGGTGTGTACATCATAATTATTTAACGTTTTATATTTCTTATATAACATACTTTTAAACAAGAATGTTGACTTCTCTAAATTTTAAAATCTAAAACACTGGCTGAAGATGAGCAAAAAAAGTTTTGTATAACAATAAGGCCTAGAATAAAGACGGCCCTTTTAATTCTCACATTTTTTGAGTGCCTTTTCCAGTGACAGAAATATCAACTTATAAATCTTTTGTTCTGCTCTTCCACCCCAAGCCCCCCAACTCAACCCACAAAAGGATTACCCCACTCCATACATCATCCCAGCTTGCAAACTTTCCTGTAAAGGGCCAGACAGTAAATACTTTACGCTTTGTGGGCCATGAAGTCTCTATCACAAATGGTCAACCCTATCATAACAACTTAAAAGCCATAGACATTACAAATAATGGACATGGTTGTGTTCTGAAAAAAATTTATTTATAAAGATAAGCAGCAGGCGAAATCTGGTCTAAATGCCAATTTGGTGATTTTTGCAATAATTTTAATTATTGGGTGTCTGACATAAAAGAGGAGGTGCCATAACATGTATAATTACTATTAATGATAACACAGTAGTATTTTAAATTACAATACTGTCAAAACTTACGTGATCAAGTTTTCTGCATGCACGGCGGCTTCCACAGTATTAAGTGAAGGTGGCTTGATGGCTTCTGCTTGCAACTGTTTCACTTCTTTCCGTAAAATATGAAGCTGCTGGCTTACTGCTTCATTCTTATACATGCCTTCAAACTAACAAAAATTGAAGAGGTCAACAGATTTCTTTTCCTCTGCATGCTTCTATTACAGGTATGTTATTTTAAACATGCTGGCATGTGAGGAAGAGATTATTATATTCAGCATTACAACTTAAAATTCTGTTGAACCTCAGAGGGAAGGAAAAAATTTGTCAAAACACCATTGAAGAATCTCAGATTTTCCAATGGGAGGTAGGGAGATAAGACTGTTCTCAACGGGGAAGGTGGTTAAGAGATGGGATGAGGGGAAAAGGGATGAAGAAAAGGAATTGGGATGTATTATGTACATGTACCAACTCCACACAAAGAATGTAAATATTATTATGTACCCCCTGCAAAAAAATGAAAGGGATCAAGAGATAGGGGAAAAGGGAGGGAAGGGAAAGGGGATGAAGAAAGGAATTTAGATGTGTTTGCATTCCCACAAGGAATGCAGTTATATACGACATACAGGTAGTAATAAACAAAAAAATTTTTTTTTAAATTTCAGGTTTTTCATGAAAAATCCTCTTCCAGTTAAATAGAATTATTTGCTTATAAAGATACCAAAATTTATATCAATAAAAACTGGCATGATCTTCAATTACCAATGGTTCAAATCTTTCATAGAATAAATTCTACTTCACCCTTGTTTTAACTCCTCAAATCCTCAAGAACAGACCCAGTACCTTCCACTGCGAGTCTTTTCTTGAGACACACCAGGCCCCTCCTCTGCAGATCATCCCCACTCCTCCTCCCCAGCCCCAGCCCTAGCCCTAACCCTGTGTGCCCTCAAACCAGCACGCATACAGTTCAACTTCAGACACTTAGAAGAGGATAACACATAAGCTGTTAATAAAACAGCTGCCATTGTAAAAGAAAAGATACATAATTAGAAAAGACGTAAGATAAAATGTGGAAAAGTGCCCAAATCAATTGCACACTAAAGAAACAGCAATTGACCAACTCAATGAGTTCTGAGAAGTTAGTCTTTGATAAAACTTTATTGATTCTCATAAAGATATAACACAAAATTTAGCTTTAAAAAATAAATTTATTTCAATTTAAAGGACTACACTTTTGAGACTATGTCTTTCCTACTTGAGATTAACATACACTTTCTCCAAATGAAGGTAACTCATATGGTAACTTTTTTTTGTACATTTTACTGTCCTTTTGAGGATATGGACAGATGCACAGGACACCATAGACCCATGTTGCAACACTGAGACAAAACCAAGGTGGAGGTCCTCTTCCTAACTGGCCTTATGGCTTAGAGTACTGAAAGCAGTACACCTTCAGCAAATGCAGAATTTACACCCTGGCCCCAACTTCAAAGGCATAGCCATTACCCAGGATGATCAGCTCAAAGCTATCAGCCTACAGGGAAGCAGCTTGTGTTCTTCTTTTACCTTCTTGACTTCAACCTTTGTGTACTTCAACCTTTGTGTACACGGATCACTGCCTTCAGTAGTAGATGAAAAATTTAAGAAGCTCAAATGCCAAGCTTCTGTGGATTCTCACTTCTGTCATGGCATGGATCAACATACCCAACAAACAAGGAAGACTGAGACCCATGAATGTTCTCTAGACCACATGGGCACTATTGCGCTTATGGGCTCTAAAAAGACTGGTGAAAGCATCTCACATTCAGGGCCTCTTTATCACTGACGATAAAGATATCCATTAGCAAATTACTATAAATGACCTCTGTGTTGGCTGCTGTGTACACAAGAATGAGATTAGTTTGGTCCTTTCAATAAACTGACACACATGGGGAACTGCACCCACTGGTGATTGGAAGGCTGGTAGTGTATCATCAGGCCCTGAGATCCAAAAAACAAAGATTGCTGAGCACTGGACCATCTTAATGCCAGGTTGCTGAGGGCAGCCATGAGAATGAATCTCTTTTTCATTTTCTTTCTATTAAACTTTAATCTGAGTAAAAGCAGGGGAAAAAAGAAAAAAGGAGGAAGAAAGGAAGGAAAGAAGGAAGGAGGAAGGACAGACAGACAGACAGAAAGAACAAGTGTGACCACTATTGGGGTCAGAGGAACAGAAAGGAGAAGCCTGCAGGCTGATGCCAGAGTTGGGGCTAAAGAGTACAGTAAAGATAGACTAGTAAACAAGGGGAGCTGCCTGGGGAGCCCTTACACAGCAGGGCACCAGGGAGTTGGGACTTTCTTGCAGGCACAGTAGAGACTGCTGAAGGGTGACAAACTGACCATTTTTCCCACACAAATACAAACACGGTCATCTTTTCCAAAATCATGGAACAAATTAAATTCATGAACTGAAGCACCACTGTACTTAATTCATCAACTGATTTTGGTGAGGTCCTTATGTTCCTGTCAGTTATTATCATAAATTCTTTACCAAAAGTTCCTGAAAGGCAATGGTCCTGTTTTGCTTACACACAACCCCAGAATGGCACAACTCTGAGAACACATTAAAGACACCTGTTTTTTATGATCATGATGAGAGCCGTCTTCTATAAAACTTACCAGTAATGTATTACAAGTCTTTACCCTCCACCACTGTTGAAAGTTTCCTTACTAAACTGAGGTAAAAGAGACAGAATGATTCCCAATTCATAATAACAAAAAGCTAGAGACCAAAGAACAAAGTAGCATGGCAGAAGCGCCTTCACTTAAGTCATTTTAAGTAAACAAAACCAAAAAGTTGGATAAACTGTGTCCTTCAGCAAGTTTTTACAATAATGGGAGGCCCTTAATGGGTCTTTTCCATCTTTCACTTCTAACAAAGGACAAATTTTTCACATGATAATGAATCAATTCTGGGTCTAGCAAGCATGCCCCACAATACCAAAACAGCAAAAGAAACCCAATCATAAATCACTCCATTTCCTTAGGGAATATCACTGAACTATTAAAAGTTTCTCTTAGGAAGGGAGATTACAGAAGAAGCATGTCTCACTTCTTGTAAAATATATTCAGCTTTTGTATATCCCAATGAGCTAAATGTAGTTCAAAGACTTGTAGGCAGCTGGAAATTTCCAGATATTTCCTTCTCAGAAAAATTCTGTTGAACAGAACAATGTAATGTAAAATCTTTATAAATGAGTCATTAAAATTAGATTTAATATCTAAACTCATGTCCCATAAAGCTAATTTTTAAAAATTGGCCCAATACAAAGTGTCCAGTTAAGATCATGGATTCTATAACCATACACACTCAGAGAGAAACTAGTACACCTGTTCATTTAAAAAAGGTTTGATTGTCATGATTATTTCACTCAGAATAACACTGCTAATCTTGACAAAGTAGGGCTAAAGCACTAAAAAATAAAATGGCCTGGCAAACGCACACATCTGAAATGTAGATCGATATAGGTTTGTTTGCATTCTAACTAAATTACTTAGCTGTGTGGCTGGCAAGTCTCTTGGCGTTTGAACCTGTTTCTCTGAACTCATACTAATTTTGTGAAGGTTAACAAAGTAAGCAAAACCAAATAATACTGTGATATGAGAGTGCCTATGCAAGTAACAAAAAGAACTATGAATAGGACCTCAAAAGGCAGTGGTATTCTATAGTATGAACACCCTTACTACCTTCCAAGTTCAAGTGCCTGAGGATATGTGTCTTCCAGTAAAAAAGCCAAGTAGGCAGTGTGCAGTACACAAGGTAAGATTTGTATAAAAGCAGTAAGCTGTTTAAAAGGCCAAAAGAGGAAGCACAAGCAAAAACAATCACTAATTTCTAGTAGGAAAAAATTCCCAACTTCTATTAGGTCTTTCATAGCTAAATAGTATCTACAGAATACCCAAAAACTACATTAGATCAAGGAATTTAACCACTGAAGACATACATCTATAGCTGTTCATCCCTTTAAAAACATCCGCTCTGTGGCACTAACGTGTGAGGCAATGATGATATAAACAAGACTAACACAAGGTCCCTGACCTCATGTAATTCAAAACATAGTAACAGCCACAGAACTAATTATAATACAAGTTGTGAGGACCCTAATGAGTGGTGTGCCAGTGGCTTTCACTGAGTCATTCAACAGGTATTACAAGAACCTGTTACAGGCCAGGAGCCGCACTAGATGACAGAACTACATAAATGATTAAGAACAAAAACCTATGCACGAATTCAATCTGCCAAGGAAAAAAGAGCAAACTACAGCAGCACTGAGGCACAAGCTGCGATGAGAGGAAGAAACATTTCAAGCTGAACTTGGTTAGACTGATCCCTAAATATTCTTTTAAGTTATCATAAATAGAATAGTTCTCCTTACTTCTTTTCAGTTAGTCCATTAGTAGTACAGTACACAGAAAAGCTATAGACTATTTATATTAATTTTATATCCTGCTACTTTGTGGAATGCATTTATCAGCTCTAATGTTTAGTAGAGTCTTTTGAATCTTCAAAGTACAGAAAACATTCTCTGCAAACAACGGTAATTTGACTTCTTCCTTTTCTGTTTGTAACCCTTTTCTTTCTCTTGCCTAACTACTCCAGGTAAAATTTCATGAACTATACTGAGTAGGAGTAGTGAGTGGACATTTTGCTTTGTTCCCAGTATCTTTACATTTTTAATATTCCTGGAAAATCTGCATCATCAAGCAAAATATTTGCTGCTGTAGATACTTTGGTTGACGTTAAACTCCTAGAACCATTAGTGAGGGTTCTCAAGCGTCTGGATCTTCCAACATTGAACTGATAGGGCACTAGTCAAATTAATGAGGTCAACAAAAAATTAAGAACTACTTTAAGAAAATTTGAGTATTTCTAATGAGGTGGTAGCTACAAAAAAAAACCCTAATTCTTCAAAGTATTTAGGCTTCTATGGAACTTTCTTTCTTCCTCTGTTCTTTCTATATTTTTTCTTCCTCTTTTTTGCAAGCAACATTAACAACTACCAATTTTTCTTTTGAGAAAGGAAAGCATTTTGGAGTGCCTGCAAAAAAATATAAGCTATATTCATGTCAATCTTTCTTAACATAATCTTTCTGACCTCTTTCCAATCAAAATAACTTTGAAAGTATTTGAGAAAAAGGTATTTTTAAATTATGTTTCTTGGTACATTTTAGGTATAATGATCACATTTGTCATAGGGAATGTGTACCTAACCTGCACATACTACATTTCAATTCTTTTCTTTCCCCTTCCCTTACCCTCTCTTCAACCCCTCTTCCCCTCTTTATTTACAAAAACTTTGAGAAAAAGGTTTATCTTTTTGAGAATTAACAGCAAATATTTATGAAACAGCCAGACGTGGTGGCATATGCTTGTAACTTAGGATGCTGAGCGAGGAGGACTGCCATGAGTTCAAGGCCAGCCTGAACTACATAGCAAGACTCTGTCTCAAAAAATAAAAACAGAGCATGGACAGAGAGAAGCAGCCAGTCCAGCCCCCACATGCACTCTGGCTGCCAAGTGCGAGCCTGGAGAACCAGCCAGCTACACCTTGGAGAAACCTGCCCTGTACCCCACTGCCTCCTGGAGAATCTGGTTAGGAGAAACCCATCCCCCTACACTGTGGGCAAGTAGCCAATGTGGGAAGCACCTGGCACCCCGCAACCCACTCCTCTGGAGAAACCTAGGAAAATGTCAAGACAAAGGAGCAAAAGGTAACCTCTGGCCTCCAGCAAAAACAGAACAAGTCCAGGAGACATGGACATGGAAGAAAGTAGAAGTTATACACCTGAAATTTCCGGGATGATGGCAACTAAAGTGAAGAAACTACTTCATGCGGCTGTAAAAGAAATCAGATCAGAAATAGTATCTCAAGAAAAAGAGGAAAAGACAAACATACTAAAAGGGTTGCCGAGTGTATTCTAAAGAAGACACAGAAAAAAAGAGGAGCATAGGAGAATGTGGGAAACCTTGAAAGAACAATATACAGAAGAATTGGAATGCATGAAACAGACTCAAAAAAATATCCAGAAAATTAAAAACTCCACTGAAAGCTGGCAAAACTCCTTTAAAGAAACTGAAGATAGACTTTCAGAGCTTAAAGACAGGAGTATAGCTAGGAATTGTGAAAGGAATGATCTCTTAAAAATAACAAGGAACCAGGAAACAATTCAACAGCTGTAAGACCACACAAAGAAAAATAATTTAAGAATGACAGGTGTCAGCAAAAAAGCAGGCATCTACACAAATGACACAGAGACTATTTACAGAAGTAATACAGAGAACTGCCCAAGCATGGGAAAAGGACCTAACATACAGTTAAGCAAGGCATATAGAACTCCAACTAGCCATAGCCAAAATAAATCTACACCCAGACAAGTAATAATCAAGATCCCAGAAATTCAGCATAAGAACAGATTAAGGGCTGTTAGAAAAAAAAAAATCACATATAAAAGAAAACCCATCAGAATCACAACAGGCTTCTCAACACAAACCATCAAGTTAAGAAGAACCAAGAATGAAATATTTCAAGTCCTGAAAGAAAACAACTTCTAGCCCACACTGATGTACCCTGAAAAAGTACCTCTCAAAATTGATGGAGAAATAAGATACTTCCATGACAAACAAAAACTAAAGGAATTCATTACCACCAAACTAACTCTACAAAGAATACTAAAGGATATTCTGGAGAGAGATAAAAATGACCACAGTCCCAGGAACAGCAGCAAAGTGGGATCATGGAGCAAGGAAGACAATTAAATGAAGGGGAAAGGTAGGGAGCCAACAGCAGGAAAAAAGCCTAACAGAGACTAACAATTGTTGGCCATAACCATTAATGTAGCCATTAATGTAGACTGCCTCAATTATCAATAAAAAGAAACACAGGCACAGTGGATCAAGAAACAATATCAGAGAGAAGAGACAAGATGGCGGACTGGTAGGTAGCAGGAGAGAGACCCTCTCTGAGAGAGACAGCTCAAATGCCAGAATAAAATACCCTGGAGAGACCCAAACAGAGAGAAATAGACTCTCACAACCCAGAAAGAAAATAAAGCACAAAAACCCGCTCGAATAAGAGGTCCTGGGGCTACTATTAGTGAAGATAAGATCAGTGAGCACGGCACCACCTCCAGACGCCTGAATTCCACCCAACCTGAACAAGCGATCCGCGCCAAAGCGACTGGCTTGAGCCGCCGGAGTGTGGAGCTGAACAGCCCGGCGTGCAGCTCACCAGGACCGACTCTGCACACGACCCACCCAGAGGCACCATGAATTCCCACCACAGCCGCACTGAAGTCAGAAGTCAGGGAGTCCTGCAGTTCTCGGGGACAGGGTGAGTGATGGGTATAAGACCCTCCCACGGGAAAGGGGAAACCAACTGGACGACATGTTGGATTTGGGCAGGACAGCTCTAACTCCATAAGGAAGTGGCTTCAGCTGGTTACTCCCCTCGCCGAGCAGATTGGTGGAATCTGCTTGGACTAGGCCACGCCCCTGGCAGGAACCCAGTTACATCCCTGAGATCAGTACACACTGATGCAGTGAAGGCCTGCAAAGGTTGACTGGCCCAGAAGGGAGGAGCTAGCGCACATTGCCC